>OY723385.1:7171550-7431550 GCA_963210295.1 Ophion ellenae | reverse complement strand
CAAGAAATACATCCTGCAAGTGTTTCGGTCTGGATTCCACTTCGGTCTGGAATAGTTGCCACTTATTTCCCAGTCAATTAGAACAACGCGTAAAGCCTATTTTTTATAAAAGCTGAAACATGTTTTTAAAAAACCGAGCACACAGGGATCGAACCCCTGAAAGCAGCATTACGAAGCTTGCACCGAACCCCTCGACCAACAAGAGCCCACATTGACACCTATATAAAAAACATTCATATTCATTGTACCCACTTGGATAACTATAGTCTTTTGGTTTTTTTCAGGTTTACGATAAAGTTACTTTTAATTGTATTTAGGTCCATCATGCATTTTTGACATTGAATATTTGCCTACCCCAGCCAATTGTACAGCTAGGTTAGGTTTCTACGAGTCAACAATCGATTTCCATCTCTCTCGCACAGCCTGCATCACTCTATCGCAGCGACATTCGTGCTCACTAGGCGAAACGGCCGGTGCTTCAATCCGAGGACATACCCCCACCACCAGAGTTTCAAGACCTGTATGTAAGACCGTGATGCTGCCTGGGAGATTATAGTATCTAATTTAATAATCTTTTTGGTTTTATTTTTCAGATGATCTTTGAAGAAACGCCGGTGGGTACCGTATACGCAGATTTTTTTACGACGCTCCAAGGATCATACAATATCCTTGTATATTTCTGATATTTTTAAATAAAGAAAATTAAACATATTTTTGAATGTATATACTTTTAGATAATTAAAACCCCAATCCGAAATTTCAAATAGTTTTCCTTGAAAAAATTCACAAAAATGACCTTTTGTCCGGCTCCTGGGTGTATATCTCCCTTAAATAATTATGCTCAGCTGTGAACCGAATAGCGGATGGATCTTCTCATTTTTGCCGAAACATTATAGTCGTTCGCGAGAAATCTTAAAGGCGAATTTCCAGCAATCTTTCGCGCGTGCATCACGACTCTGTCGGTATTTCACATGGCCTCGAAATTCTGGAGGTCTGAAATCGACCACGTACCTGCAACGTGCAACATAACCTCTCGCACCCGAGAAATCAATAAACGAGTGCCCATAGCGTTTTTCAAACGGATACAATTTATATCAGAACGTTGTTACGGTATTCGCAAAAATGAGCGACGAAGAAGGATTTTTGGATGCCAACAAAGACCGAGTTCGTAATTTTTCCGAGTATCAATTTTTTTTCTTCTCTCGAACTAATGAATCATTTTCTCGTCACACAACAATCATGCCACTTCCCACGGAATACATGGGTCATTGGCATCCGCGACATATTTAACAACCTTAAAAGTTACAAAAAATACCGAGAATAATCATAGGCCTTCTTCGTGGTTTCAACTATAAGTTTAATCAATAATAATATAACATTAATTTTGGATTGGTAATTCAATCGTTGAAAAAAAAACAAATGCACCGTAATGTTGAGAAATTCATAATTTTTGTCAAGTAACTTCAAAAAAAATCCTTTGAGTTATTTTTACTTGAGATGACGAAATTTCGGAAATAAAATTCCGAATAAAAGTCCCGAATCCGGCAGGATTCGGGACGTAAAAAAGTGTATTTATTTTGAGGATGGAATATCGCTATTTAGTATGGACACTTAAAAAACATAAAATTGATAATAAATGTGAAATATTGATGGATAAATCGAAAAACTTCCGAATAGGAAAACTCATCGCACTTCTCTTCCTCTTCCAGATAATCTTCTTCTTCGATACAATCTTCATCCTCAGAATTTTCTCCGTCGAGACATTCCACTTGTTTGAGAGGCCGAAGTGACACCGTAGCCTCATCGCTGATTCTTGCATCCATTTTCGCTTTTATTTACTCAACACCCTCATGAAAATTTATATTTTGAGTAAAAAATGAAAATTATAAAAAAAAAAATGTTTTCGTGAAGTCGGATTTTGCATGTTTCCAGAACACATGAGTCGTTTGCGTCCTTGACGGATTTTGATGGCTTGAAGGCTGGAGCTAAATTAACCGATTGGGCAGTGAACTACCAAACTTTTTTTACAGTACTAACGTCTCAGTTAATCGGACTTTCGCGGCATAACCCAATGCCGAAAATGCAGAGGATGCGAACAACCCATGTTGACAGTTCAAGGGTTTAATCAGCCATATTTAATTTTAACCCTTAATAGTCACACTGGGTCCACAGGACCCAAACAAATTATTTCGATGCCGTACAATTTTTTTTCCCAATGAAACATACATTTTTTTTATATGCGTAAGCGTTTAATTCTTTTCTTCTAAATCGCACCTGCGTTGGATGAAATAAATATACTTTTTCAAAAGCCCACAGAAACCGCTATGTCTATGCCACAGTACATTGTTTCCAGATTACAAAACCATTTTTTAATTTATTTTTTGTCAATAATTACAAGAGTTACAGCAATTTTTGTAGAAAATTGTAAGTCATTTTTCACGTTTTTTTTTGCTTAATTTTTTTTTGCATATTTGGAATTTAATTTTTGACTTCTAAGCAATATCCTTGTATCAAACAAGGTTCAAATTATACCTCACTATTTTTTGCATATCGCTCAATGCATTATTTCATTATTTATAACAATTTAAAAGCAGGGTGTCTACCGACCTGAAAAGTCATGAAAAATCTTAAATGTCATGAAACTACACTCGACCCTGAAAAAGTCATGAAATGTCATGAAAAATTACCAGTCTACCTGAATTATTATTCCCTACTAAATTATCGTTGAGTCTACATTTAATATGAACTAACTTTGTGGTACTTGTCGATAGAGAAGCGAATGTCGAATCGATAGAAAATAAAATAAAAGAAAGTAAAAGAAAATGATGCCTTACCTCAACATATATTAGTTTTTCTTTGTTATTCGTGTAAAGCGACTAGATGATATTACTCAAAGTTCCCAAATGTATGTAACATCTTTCTAGATGTTCCCAACATATATTTCTTTACAGCAATCTTGAAATTATGTTTGTCTCACTTGTTTTACTACATATGGAATTATACAGTTTGGTGACTTTTCGTTCATTCCGTATACTTTTTATTGGGATACACATCTGTTTGAGAGAGCAAAATAAAAATATAAAAATTTAGAAAATCCGCGCACTGTGGAATCATTAAGTATACTTCTATGCCAGAAAGTCATACTAAGAGTCATGAAAAAATCCCCATTTCTTGCCTTGAAAATCCTTAAATGTCATGCAATTTCAGTTCTGGTCAAAATTAGACACCCTGAAAAACGCCTGGGTCCTAAGGGTAGCCAAGTGTGACTACTGAGGGTTAAACGACGGAATGGAAAAATGCTTTGTTCCAGAGTGAAATACGCGAGGAGCTGTCGCGTCTGAGCTTCGAGGATCTCCAAAAGTTGAAGGAGAAACTGGGTTCGAAAGTCTACAACGAGGCGATGTTCGGTACAAAGAGAGTAAAAAACGTGGTGTACAAGCGCGAAAACAAGAACAGGCCGCGCGAAATTTCGTCCAAAAAGCCCGTGACGCGATTCCAGAACGTCGTAGCTACGAAAAAAAACATACCGCGAGATCCGAGATTCGACAGTCTGTGCGGCACGTTCAACGAGAAAGCTTTCAAGAACGCGTATAGCTTCATCGGCAAGCTCAAGAAGAACGATCTCAAAGTGCTCAAGGAACAACTCGCGGACACTGATGATCCCAAAGAGGTGAAAAAAATCAAGTACCTAATACAGAGAATAGAAAACCAATTGAGGGAAGAGAGCAGGCAAAAGGAGCGCAAGGAAAAGGAAGTCGAAGAGAAACAAGAAATCGCCCAAGCTATAAAACAGGGAGAGAAGCCAACGTTCAAAAAGAAATGTAAGTTTCCGCAGTCGCGTCAGACAGTAAGAAACAAATGTGCATCCGGATAAGAACTAAAATAATTGCTTACAATTGTTTTCCGTTACAGCCGAAAAGAAGATTCTGAATTTGGTATCGCAGTACGAGGAGCTCAAGAATTCTGGGAAATTGAAGAAACACATACAAAGATTGCGAAAGAAAAATTTGGCCAAAGATAGAAAGAAGTTTGCGGATGTGGATATGTAAATAAGATATTTCTCATTTTTCATAATCGCGATAGACACCGATTAAGAGGGTCATCCCATGTGACAGCCATTTTTATTGGAATATTTCTTTGTCAACCATTCAAACACTATCAAACATACGAAATTTTTACCACACATTTATTAACATTTTTACAGTCTCGCAGAATTTTATCAAACAAAAACTACGGCAGATATCAGAAATATTCTAGTTCGGGTGTGAACTCTAGCTGTGCTCACTATACCATAAAAATTTGAGCTGAATCCGTTCAATAGTTTTTGAGATATGGAAGCCAATTTCAAAAATACAGTTTTGAGAAAAACTCGTTTAAAAGTTCACGTACGATTTACACAATGAAAATTTTTGCTCATCATTAGTCTACTATGCCGGGTCCATATAACACGCACACATTTTTTGCAATTGGGCAAAACATTTTTGTTCGATTTTCTAAACTTGTCAGATGGGATGATAGCCTTAATTAGATCTCTACACTAATTGATCACCCACCTGTAAATAGGTATTGATATTTTTTCTACCAATAAAAGTATATATGTTAAACGGTTGAATTGTTCTTACTCCAATGTTCCTAGCCGAACATCATTGAACAAAGATTCGTACACACAAATGTTTGCAATAGGGCTCATATTCGCTCTAAATGCGAGAAAATGGAACAAAATACATTAAACGTTGTTATTGCCTTAAGGAATGATTAGCTACTTAAGGGGTTAGGCCCTTAAGTAGCCCTTAAGGGTAAGATAATTAAGGGTTAGGCCCTTAAGTGTCTATTTAGTACGAATATCAAGCTGTTAGAAAAAATATATATTTTTTTTTCGATGTACAAAATGACCGACTACTAATATTTTCTTCTATCTTTTTCTTTAGGCCCTCCGCGGCGTGACATTTAGCATCTACAATTTTTTACCTAGAACAAAAAACAAAAATTATCGTCAATCTACATTAGAATAGCCAGAGAAGTACGTACGGAATCTAAAAAATATTGTTTTATTCAAAAGTTGTAGGTATTTGAATTGAGTTGCAGGTATTCGAATGAATTTTCAGTGAAAAATTTCGTATGAAACTGCTCATAAAATGAAAAGTTTTCGATTAATCAGAAATTTCGTACGTACTTGTCTGCGAAATGCAATTGGGAACATAACTTTTAAGTTTGAAGTAAATCGAGTGAAAATTGTTGAAGTTATTTGTCATGCCAATTGGAAAAAAGCTGTTTCGAGAAAAACGTGTTTAAAGTTTTAGGTACTCTATGGCCGTGCCAGAAGTGGGCTTGCGCTATACGCTCAAAGTCGGTGAAACAAAAATGTTCTTGCTATAAATCGAATATTAACTCATTCTTATGGTCATAAAGCACCGTTTTAGCGAAAAAAATGGATTTTTCGAAAATTCTCCTTTAGCCTTAGGGGGCGTCCATTAATTACGTAAGGCGTTTGGGGGGGTCGAGCGAAATCTCACCCAATCCCACGTGGGGGAGAGGGGGGCTTTGGCAAATATCACGTAATTTTAGTAATTTTAGTAATCACGTAATTTTTATCACGTAGGGAGAGTCTACCTACTACTTTACATGGTGGAGTAAATGGTACTACAACCGCAGTTACTTCTACTACAATTTATTTTCCGTGAACGTATGCATTTTGAAAAATCTCACGTGAGATTAAGGATGGGGGGAGGGGGTCGAGCAAAATCTCACGACATCTCACCAGGGGGAGAGGGGGGGGGGGAAATCGCCAAAATTACCTCACGTAATTAATGGATGCCCCCTTACTCTCAAGACGTTGAATCTTTGTGGTCCTAATTAAGGTAATCCTATCGCTTCACACTAGTCATACCATTGATCATACTTGAGACTTGTACAATTAATATTTTCAACGTATGCAAAAAATGTAAGAACTAAATTTTTCATGTGTAAACTGTTTAATGAATGTTCACATTTAATTAGAAAAATTAAAAAATAGTTATTCCAACGATTCGCGCAGTATTTCAATATTTTAGGACTACAGTCAGCTGTTCCCTTGCTGTCACGTCTCTTTATCGTAGCAAGTGGTAATAAATCCAATAACGGAAGTTCAAATTAAACTTAATATTACATAAAAATTAGGTCAATGAGCGTAATTTTTTCTGAGAGCATTGGATTACTACATGTGTTAAGTATGTAAATCTGATTATTTTTACGAATTTGACCGATTCCCACTATTATATACACTTTTGTAGCGACCGAAATTTGGTTTTTGTATGTCGTCTCGGAATTCCTTCACTAAAATACGCAATTTTAATATTTCTTTTCTCTGTAATTAGATCGATAAACGACCCTGAAATTTTACAGAGACGATTATTAATATATTTAGAGAAGCCCAAAGAAGTGTAGGAAAATCGTATGGATTGAAGCCTGGCGATAGGACCACCTTAACTATGTACACTAATTGTAAGAGCGTTTTTTCGGCGCTCTGCGGGAGGAAGCAGAACCTTTATGGTTTAGCGGTTAGAACAAAACAAAAAAATGTCTTCATTTACATTAGTTTTGCGAGAGAAGTACACACGATTATTAAAAAATATGGTTTTTACGTAAAATGGCATAATTTTGAACATATATTTTTCTGGCTAAAAAGTCGGGCTTAATTTGTATATGAAAAAGAGAATTATTGATGAATCGCAGAAATCGTGTGTACTTCTTTAGAGAACGTATCTAAGAAACTACAATTAAAATTTTAAGTCAATCTGATGAAAACTGCCTGAATTATGCGACCTCCGGATTTCAAAAACGTGATTACGAGACAAGTACGTTTAAGGCCGTCGTCTAGTGTGAAGATAGAGAAACGCAGTCATTCTTTGAATTTTTTTCTTGGAAACTATCAGCCATAGGACATTTTGGGTTTTTGTGGTTTCGTAAACAAGAAGTTTGTACAGATTGAAACAGTGTTAATTATTAACATAGTTATACGTATATTAATATGGCTAAAAAATGGATGCCGCCGTTTTTTTAAGCATGATATCTCAGCTTCCAGTGGCCTGAAACAAAAAAATTTGAACTATGTTATAATCTGTAAGCATGTCGCTATTAGGCTTACTAAAATGAGAGAAAAAAAAAATTTCGGATGAATAGCGGAGTCGTCATTGGACATAACGATTTTTCATGCAATAATTGGGAATTATGATGCATGTTAAAAATAGTTTATATATTTTTATCGAGTTGACTCTAGTATACGTAATAGACAGCCGTATACTCTACATGTGGTTAAAATTTTAAGTAAATCGGTCAAGCAGTTTTCGAAATATCTTTCCCAAAAAATTGAAAAATATAGTTTTGAGAAAAACACATTTAAGTTTGAACAACGGTACATGCACGAATATGATGAAAGCTTCAAAGTTATACTCAGTCTGCGATTCCAGGGCCTTACATCACACCTTTTTCTTGCTCAAAGAGCTCATCAATATTTGAGGATCGCGATTTTCAGGCCATAAGGCCCGATATAATAACATATAAGGACCGCCTTTATAGGGCCACCATGGGGCCTGAAATAGGGTAATTTATCGAAATTTTTAATAACTCAAAAACGAAAATATTTGGAAGAAATTATACTTTTGGAAAATGCAATTTTAAAAAATTGATTTTTTTACCCATCACACTGGACGACGGCCTTAAGGGAGGTTTCTACTTTGTTAGGCCAAAAAATGTTCGATTTTTCACCAATTTTTTATGCGAAAAATATTAAATATAGAATGTTGAAATTTGGTGTGTTTACTAAGCGGTCTTTATTGAACGTGATGATATTTTTAAAGGTTGACAAAACATGGTACTGGGAGGGGCCACGTATGTCGGTGCGTCGGTGAACACGTGATCTGAAGCAAACAATCAAACATATTTTTACTTTGTACAATATTGTGTATAACTCAAAGTAGAATCAAGAAAAAAAATTGAAAAATACAAAGCTGAGCCATTAAAGGAGAGGTTTAGTTTTTTACCGAGTTTTTTGCAGTGGTTTGTTCATAAAATAAAGACGATTGAAATTTTTTTAGATAATTCTTGTTCAACTAATACGAACGTTTATTGTACACGTGCCTGCCAAATTCAATAACAATTGCTGATCTAGGGCGTGTAGGAGCACGTCCGCAAACAGTCGACGAATAGTCGATTGATAAATTAACAATTGCAGAACAACAGAACAAACTGAAGATTAAGAATCAACAGGCTCGTGTGCCTACGCTCCAATTCAGTTTAAAAAATACGGAACAGCTATTCCAATCAACTCTTTGAATATGTGTTTTTTTTCTTCAGAATTTCAGAGATCGATTGCATTGTCACAGCATAATCTTGTAAATTATATTGCATATAAACGAGAATGATAGGATCGTAGATAGTCGATTTAACAGCTGGAGTACTTATTTAGTCTTGTCAAAAAAGAAGATATACAAAACACCACGGGGTAACCGCAATGCAAAATACAGTTGTACCCTTCTACCCTGTATTATTGAGGCGTTATATCCAAGTAGAAAAAAATATTTTTTTTATTAGTTAAAGTTATGTATAAACATCACAAGAATGGTAGATATACAACGCAACTATAAGTGAAACATTTTAAAAAAATGTTTAGAGTCCATTTTCCGAGGACCCCCTTGAGCGCTCCGAAACACACGAAACAACCTAGATGGTAAAAGTAGCAATTTGGAGTCAATCAATCAAATCGAGTTTTATTGGCACAAATTTTTTCAACAAGATTTTTCACAAAATGCTATTTTTTCTCTTACATCTACCTTAACTTATTTTCCACTCTGCATACTCTTTCCCTTGTCAATATCTAACATTTCTCTCTTTTTCTTAGTTCAATCCTCCCCTCCATCTCTTTCTCCTCCTCCTTCCTCCCTGCACATCTTTCTGCACACTTCCTCTATTCCCCTAAAATACTTGCATATTCCTTTTTGTTTCTTCCCACCCAACATACTTATAATTTCTTCCTTATCGCCAGATTATATATTCCGTGCACCCAATTCTCTGCTTTCTTTCTTGCTTTCTCCATTACTTACTCGCAGCGGTTTTCACATACTAACAGGTGCTCCAGCGTCTCATTCTCTTCTTTACAAATCCTGCACCTCCAATCCTTTCCAAGTTTTTCAAGTTTGATAATCTTTCTTTTATACTTTCGACTTCTCTTCTTTCCCTTATCATTGTTATTATTTCTTCGATTCCCATATCCCTTACAACTTTCTCTAAATTGTTTCCCCAATTTGACAGGAGTCCGTTTGTAATTGCTCTTATTTTCTCAAATAGGCAGATTTTTGCTATCTTGATGCATCCATCCTCAGCACCTTTTTTATATAGCTTAACGCTCTTTCCCTTATTATATATTCCATGGTAGGCACCTCCAGATCTCTTCTCCAAACATAGTTGAGGGTTGTTTTGTCCACTTCTAACGCCATCTTACAGTGCCTACTCTGTATTCTTTCAAGAACGCTTACTTCTCCCATTCCCCCTATCTCCACACCATACATTGCTCCTGCTTTCACTATCGAATCCAACAAATAGTTTCCCCTCCAGCATATCTCCCCGCCCTGTTCCATATTCCCCATACCATATTTGTTGCTTTTTGTGGTTTAGAATCTTGGAGCCGTTTAGTCCAGTCGTTGAATTGAGTCTATGCATAATTCCGTAGCGAAAATCGATTAAATTTTTAACGCAAAATATTTATCAACAGCGCTATTGTAAACAACTAAATATGTTCCGTCCTGTTCAATGTTTTTCTGTTATTTCTCCACGAGCTTCATTATTCTTCTTTCATAGAAGTCCTGAGATCTTTGGGCGAAGAAGTAATCCAAGTGATTTTGAGGACGTCGAGGGAACTAAAGGTTTTATTATTCAAATTATTCTGTCGCGCCCGGAACAAGTGATAGTCTGATGTTGCAAGGTCCGGGCTATACGGTGAATGCACCAAAATAGCCCACCGAAGCAGCAATAACTTTTTCCGGGTCAGCAGCGAAACGTGTGGTCCAGCGTTACTCTAGTGGAACACAACTCCCTTCCTATTCGCCGATACGGGCTGCTTTGGATCATTGCTCGCTTTAATTTGGCCAGTTGTGAACAGTACTTGGTCGAATCGATCGTTTCGGTGGGTGGAGGCAGCTCATAATAGACTACTCCTCTCAAATCCCGCCAGATACAGAGCATGACCTTTCTCGGGTATACTCCAGCTTTTGCGACCATCTGAGCAGCCTCCCCGCGCTTCGCCCATGATCTTTTTCGACTGACATTGTTGTAGATAATCCATTTTTTATCGCCAGCAACAATTCGCTTTATAAATGGTTCGTTTTAATGGCGTTTGAGCAGCAAATCGCAAGCTGAATCTCGGCCCATTAAATTCTTTTCGCTCAGTTTGTGCGGCACCCAAACATCAAGCTTGTTCACTATCCCAAGCTTCCGTACATGACTCGAAACAGTTGATTGGTCAGTGTTGAGGTTATGTCCAATTTCTGTAGTCGTGAAATGCCGTTCGGAGTCGATAGAAGCCTTGATTTTATCGACATTAGTAGTAACCGACCGACCGAAGTGAGGAGCATCTTGGAGATCAAAATCTCCACAACGAAATTTCGCAAGCCACTTCCGACACACACTTTCACGTACGGCATTTTCTCCGTACACGGGGCATATCTTTTTGTGTTTTTAGAAATAAATAAGCGAAATGCATCGAAAATACACGTTTTTTATTTCATTATTCAAAATATAATTAAACTTCGTATACGTGACAGATCTCGATGGATAATTTTTTAAATGTGGGCAAAAGTTTCAGCCTTCAATTAAAGCGGTGCGAATAGTTCTTCAGGGTCAACAAAGAGACTAAATTTATGTTACCCACAGTTGTTCTGATTTATGTTAACTTGTGCTGAATATCCGTATTGGCAATTCCAATATGCCATATTTGGGGTGAATGTTTTATTCATTGCATTATTACTAATAAAAACTGAAACATTAGATCCTAAAGGACTCTGGAGTAGTCTCAGTCATATTCACAAAAACAGTTTTACCTAAAAAACGGACTAAAAAATGATGCACCAAATTTGTCAGAATCTTATTTAAATGATTCTGAATTACTTAAGCGGCATTAATACTATGGTCAACATCATAATTGAACATGTTATTGATACCCTATCAATCGTAAAACTTCATAAATAATGTAATGGAATTTTAAACGAACACCTGACAACGTCGCGTTTATGATGCTCAAAGTTGGCACCCGGGACGCATTGATGTGAAAGTTTAGGTTATGGTGCAGAGCTAGGTTATGCTTGCCAAACACATTAGCTGTTACTCCCGATGTTTCCAAGTCTATGGGTGCTATTTCCTCGTTCTGATCATTTTCAATCGGAAATTGAAATCTTTTTGTAATGTAGTGCTTGAACTACACGGTGAAGTTCGAATTTTCCATTTTTAACTAAATCTATTATGTCTAATTTATCAAATTTCGGGTTTCCAACGACCTCAGTTAAATACGTGAGCAGCAAAACCGTGATCACCTCACTGCCGGTCGACCGTCTGCATAAGACGACGTGCTTTATTACCTTTAAGAGGTCGACTTTGAAATTTCATTACAAATAACTGAACGGTCAATATGGCTCAAATTTTGACAAAGAGTGCATAACGTAGTCGTCAACATCATAAAAAAAATTCAGGTCCGAAAATTGGATTCTTAATGATCGTACCTCTTTAATATACGACACTGCATATGGTTGACGCATGTGCGAGAGAAGAAACGACTGCGAACGGTATCCGTTGAAATTTTGCATAAGATAGGAAATTTGCACAGACTTATGCATAAACCCAAGACAAAAAATATACAACGACCTAAAAACTCAAAACATACTTACTATGAAAATGCCTCGGTGAGTACACGCAGAATTCAAATGAGAGCTTCAATTCAGCCGTGTGGACGATCGCTCCTACATCAGTTTCTAGCGGTAAAAAGATTATCAACATAGCGACCGACATAGCAACTATAATTTCTAATGATGGTGTCGAGGGATTTGTTGAAGTTGTAACTCGAGAAAAGATGCTCAAAGGGACCTTACTTCAGCCAGGAGACATACTGATGAGCATAATTTGAATCTGGAAGGAATATTTACGGTCCTGGCATAGCCGAGTGAAGTTGAACAAAATCAGTTAGCTCCTATTTAAAAAATGTAATGTGGAAAAACCGTTTTTAACCTCTAAACGCGTTTTTCTCGAAACCACGTTTTTGAAATCGGTTTTCATTCGAACAGCTTGAAATTTTTATCGTAACTCATTAGGTAGATCCTCTGAAGAAATACACACGATTTTTAACATTCATCAACAATTCTCGTTTTTATAAACAAGTTGAGGCCGATTTTTTGGCAAAAAACAAAAGCCGGCGGACGCGGGCAATTGGCGACTAATCGCTAACTACGTGACGACGGTCCTTCGGAGCGAAAGAATGGATGGATGCCTGGAAGACTAAACAAAGGCGAAAACAGAAAAGATCTCAGGCACGAGTAACAAACGGATTTTAAGGGGCCATACCAGTGTGACACCTTCAAAGATCGTTTTTTGCCCTTTTTCGACAGTTTATACTTTCAAGAATATCTTTATCATTTATATCAATATCATATTATCTTGCAAAAATCGATAGTTATATCTTTAAACGCGTCATTCTCGAAAGAAGATTTTTCAAATTTGCTGACATTGAACTCAAAGAGCAATTATCCAAGTGACTTGAAATTTGAACTGAGTACTCTTAAATATATTTACTCTACTATGACGTAGGAAATTTTTGATTGGAATGAAAATTGACGATTTGGCGTTGAAAAAAAACGACCATTTTATAGGCAAGAAAACAGATTTTTTTCATAACTATGTCATTTTATTAGATTTTGATATTTTTCGAAAATCCTACGTCATTGTACAGGAAATACCTTCCCGTTTAACGACATTTTTTTTTTCGGTTTCAGCTAATCAATCGGCCGGAATCATGTCAGCAGTGGAGGCACTTTTTTTTGGTGCCTCCGAAGGCAGCGCATAAGTCGCTTGGATCTCAATATTTATCTATGAAAAAATTATGTAATATAGGTCAAATATAGCCAAATGTATTCTTAATTTTCCGAAAAATTCATTTGAGTACTTTTCTTCCAAAAAATTCCCGATAATCACCCAAATTTTCAGCGTTCACACTGGTAGAGCCCCTTAAGGGAAGGGACGTGAGAGCACGCGAGGACAGCCGCCCAGTCTGACGTAATGTGAATAACAGTTCCGGGCTGGTGTCGGGCCTACATGGAGATATGTGTTTAATGGGTAGGGACGGTTGACTAGCCACCGAGTCCTACACTCGACGGAACACCACCACGGTGGCCCATCGATAGTGCGTCAACGCATTCACAGACCCCCCCCCCCAAATAAATGGCGAAATTTTATTGTTCTACGTGCTGATGTATCAAAGTACCGCTTCCTCCCGCAGAGAGCCTTAAAAAATGTTAGTACAACTACGACTAAGACGCAGTTTTATATGTTTTCGTAATTTTTTTTATATACGTCAACACAGCTAGACTTAACCCTTCAAACCTCATCTTGATTGCTATTTTAGTATTCTCAAAAAAAAACCCAAAAAGGTCTCATTCTTCGGTGAGCCACATAGATATAGCGCTTTAAACGAGAAATAGTTCTATATTTATACGTTTGCACATTTGTTCTCGACGGTTTGTACGATGTCAATGGCAAGAGGTTTTGAAAAAAAGGGTCGAGAAATTGTCAAAGAAAACATGCCCTTTTACCCTGTGTGACAACGAACGGTCAACAACATTGAGCGACGACTGTCGACGAAAAAAAAAAACAAATGCATTGTCGCGTCCACGGTGCCCAGGGTCAAAGGATCAATAACATACGAGACTCTTTATTAATTATGTATTTTTTATTTAACATCAAAAGTAATGACACTTGGGTTGGACAATGTCTCTCGCTTCCTCCTTAATGTATTTATGTGTGAAAACAGAACTTATCGAGTAATCATACGAAAGAAATCGTCAATCGGAGGGCTGTATTTATTAGATAGATAGAGCAGTGTGCACGTGTTTACTGGGTGTGTTTATGTGTCTGCGTCCGAATACATGTGGTTGTTGTTATTGATGGCTGTTTTATTTTCTTCCGCTTGCGTAGGCTGTAAGATATCGGAGTTAACCTCTTGTTTTTTCATCATCATGGTGTGAACGTGGATTTTCGCGTGTCGTGTGTGTCTGTATGTGTGTTACATGCAGGGGAAGTGCGGCCTCGCGTATTGCATGTGATATTGGGTGTTTTACATATGGAGCTGAACGAAAAAAAAACTTTTAAAGGGCTAGGACCCGCTTATACAAAGGCGTTAGCGTTTTTTTTTGTGCCGGTCGCCATTTGTGAGTCCCCAGTCACGCACGATCTGTAATGTTGTTTGTCTTCTATTATTTAAAATATGTACAATATTAATAAAACATTATTCGATTTTTTTTTAATTCTTTTTTTTCCCTTTTTTTCGTTTTGTTTTTTTTTTAATTTTCCATTTTAATCATTCAATGATTCTGTCGCGTGTGGCGGACCGAGCAGGTTGCTGCGACATTCCTCCCCACGTACCAACGATATAAGTTATCGCGAATCGCCGCCAGGAGGCTACGACATTGATATTCGGATCTAGCGCGCATGCGTACGTTGCGTTTTCGGTTTTCTTCTCGTTGCGCAGGCGCGTAAGGCGCGTACCGTGCTTAAATGTGTCCATTTCTCGAAACATCCTCTCCTCATCCCGTTTGATCACGATTCTATCTTTCGTACTCTTTTCACGGCTCCTTGTAAACTGTTCACTGAGGCGAACGCAGCGCGAGGTACGTATGTGCATATATGTGCATATATAGTAATGCATCAGACAGGACAGACAAATGAGAAAACCGCTGATAACAAGGATTCATTTGAGCAGCAAAAACATCGAAAACTCACTGTACAATTTAAAAAAATGACCAAAATAAAAAGTGGAACTCAACGGAATCTGTTCGTACGCAGACGCTTTTGTCTTCGATACTCGATTTTAAAAACAACGACGCGACGAACGACGATCGAGATTTGCATTGTTTCTGCCGGACGCAACGAAAGAGAACAAAAGAAGAAGAGCGTGTCGCTCGCCCAGCTCAGCCCGCCGCAGATTCTGGTCTTAGACCGAAATCTTCTCGCATCCAGTTTTCGCTTTTGCCATCTTTTTTTTTTCATTTTTTCCCATCTTCTCGTACCTCTGCTTCACTTTTTTTCGCTTATACGTACTTTGTTTTTTTGTTTTTGTTTTCTTCAACAACACGATCTAGACTAACCATATATAATAATTACATCTAATAATATCTTATTGTAACATGTATTATATTATCATATTTATTATAATTATCATATTATCGTTAATATTTAAATTATTAGCCTAAAGTGTGAGGCGGCGCACGACGGCAAAGCATTTATTTTTAATTTTTTTTCCCCTTTTTTTTTAAATAGTTTTTCGGGCTCCTACGCCCCCCGACACAGAACACCCTGTCGACAACCGCGGGAACCTTCTTTCTTTCTTTTTGTGAATTTTTTTTTCTTCGTGTTGCTTCAGAATTTGTTTCCTGTCTCTTTTTTGTTTCATCATTCACGCGCGTATCTCGCATCATACAAAAAGAAAAGAAAATGGAAATAAAAAGACGAAAAAAAAAGCGTCATTGCCGGAACCCTCGTAAATCGTCTCGCTAGTCGGTCTTGCGTCTGTACCCGACAAGTCCCTTTCCCCAAGGTTTTCTTTCCCCTCGTTTCGTATGTTTTTTTGTTTCTTTATTTTTTTTTTCCGAACCCGTCGTGAGGGCGCGTCACAAAATCGAAATCGCGATCTATTCGGGGCGTACGCGAATTTTTTAATTAAGAATCCCACACCTATTTCGGAATGCTTCCGCGTTTTTACCATTTTGATCTCATCTTTCTTGGTTGTTGCTTAACGGGAGAAAAACAACCCTTGCCGGCGGAGAGTTCGACCCCGTCGCGAACGACTAACAGAATATATCGGAAGAGCCGAGGAGCCCGCGTTATTCCCAGCGTTCAAGGAGACCGGGAAATAAGAGCATGTGTTTTTTTTTTCGTCATTTTTCAACTCTGTCTTTTATGATGCTTGCAAAATATTAATTTTTTTCAACGTTCGTGTGCCAATGTAAAATTATGATTTTTATTTCTTTAAGAGAGAGAGAGAGAGAGAGAGAGAGAGAGAGAGAGAGAGAGAGAGAGTGAGAGAGAGTGTGTGAAAGTGTGCGTGTTGGACGCGTGTACGACACCTCGAGAGAACACCTCAAGTATGAACACTTTGGGCATTTATTTGAGACTTAGCAGCCGGGCGATAATCGTGTCCGTCCATTAACCCACTTTCCTTCATTTCCCCCCCCATTTTCATTCGAATCATCGCTGTGGGTTGGTTATCGATTATGCCGTTTATTTATCCACGTTTCATTCGTCACCGTCAATCTACGCGTCTCTACGATCGGATATGGCAAAATCCCGATTATTTTTTTGTTCTATTTCTTACTGTTGTCTTTTTTTTTTTTGGCTCTAATTCTTTACAGTGCATCGAGTATCGCGTGTTTTCGTATCACTAGGATCAATACCGTCAATCTACCCGGCGAGAGTCGCGTGTCTGGCAGGCCTTTAAGTCACGTTTTTTTTTTTTTTTTTTTTAAGGAGCGCGTTAGACGATCAGTTTTGTTTTTCGTTTTTTTCGTGATTTTTCATCTCAGGATTAACCGTCGGGCTGAGAACAGGGCGTTCGGCGTTCCGGGGCAATGATTCAAAGCGAGCTGTCCCGCTGTGGCGTTAATTCTATGAAAACAAAAAACAACTAAGAGAATGAATGTATTGTTTTCTTTTTACCATTATTTTTAGTTTCGACCTACTTTATTGGTTTTTTTTTGTTGTTTTCTGCGTTTTTTTTTTGGTTTATTATCATTCCCCATCTAGTTCATTTTCATCACCTAGGGCTACGGCCATTTCCTTTATTTCGTTAAATTTTGCCTTATATTCCTCTGTACCAAGCGCCTCTCACACTTTTTCGTTCGTCTCGTCGAAATTATCATCATCATCATCATCATCATCATCATCGTTCATCATCGTTATAATCAGCCTCGTTTTCATCGTCGATTGATAATTCTTGTTCTTCCTAAGAATGCCTTTCCTCGCCCCTCATTCCATATCATTCGTTTGATCGATAACATCCTCATTATTCGATCCCGGTCGTGGTCCAACGCGAACTCCGTCCTCCCTTCGTCATCCCACTATCGAGACATTTTATTCTCCCAATTACATAACCCCCCCCCCCTCTCGCATAATTAAATAACGTATCCATTAATTTCTGCTTTTCTTTGTCTCTTAATTTAAAACGTCGTTAGCTGTTTAATGATTTAATCGCTAATATTTATACTATTCATCGCCCGTGTACAATCTCCGTAAACCCACGTAACACACACGAAACTCAACAGTATAATTCTCTCGTAAATGTGTTGCTTCCTCGTCAATCGCACGCGTTACTTATTATCTTTTATCCTTGCAACATTTTCGTCTCGATGTCGTAGCGCGTAACGTGCTTTCATCGGCAATCTCATCGGAGACTCGCAACTACGGAATTAACGCAATGCAATCTGATCGTACCTACTGCGGATAAAGACTCGAACCCAACATTACCCCCTAGTAACAATACGCGCATTTTATTTCGCTCTTTAAATTCATTAATTATGTATCATAAATTCTCTTTGCTCGAACTAGGGCGTGCCAACGTCTGGCGTACACTCGTGGCTATTTCTCTTCGGATTTTCGTTCCTGCGCTTCTTTCACAATTTTCGCCGATTCCTCGATGACAAAGTACTTTTCATCGCGATCTTTCCGCCCAGTTTACAATTACGCTTGCGTTCTTCTCACTCTCGGCGAGCTTATTCAGTTTACCTATTATCCTGATTCCATTACGCCTTTTTTTTTTACTAGAGCGTGATTACGTTCTCTCGTTATTTTACGTAGTTTCGTTTTTCTTGCTTTAAATACTACGCTGGAACGTGCCACCTGGCTCTCGAGTGGTTTTTTTTTTCATGCAAATTCGAACCTGGAAATACTCAATGGAATAACGAACGGACGTTCGTATCTCGTTGAGGATAATTTCGTTTTTCTTTCGCGCGACGCACTCTAGTTCCGTGCGATTGGTTCGTTCCTCTTGTTGCTTTGCTTTTGTTTCGTTAAATTATTTGTTTCTTCGTTAATCGTCTTACACCTTTAGGCCCTGTCTTTCGCGCGACTCTTCGTCGATCTCGTATGACGTATGTTGAATCTCGCGTTTTTGGTTTCTTCGTCGCACTGGCAAATTTGTCTCCTCGTCTAACGATTTCGTGAAAATACATTTTTTCCCCATTCTCTCTCTCTCTCTCTCTCTCTCTCTTTCTCTCTCTCTCTTTCTCTCTCGCTCGCTCTCTCTCGATATCGGGGCTCCCTTGTTATCTCACGACAAACACGATAAACGTTCGAGCGTCGATCGAAGGGCAGTGAATCTTGACCCACTATTCGCATTATAAGACTTTGTTTCGGTTTTTTTTTTTTTTTCGTTTATTTATCATATCTTGTTTCTTGGCTTCGCGGGCTCGCCTCAATTGCTCACAAACAAGGACGACACTGGTGGTGGCCAAAGTCTAAGAACTTCGTCGTATTTTTTTTTTTTTCGTGACTCTTTCAACGCGGATATTCATAATTTTCGGAGCGTGTGGGTAAGGGGGTAATTATGAGATTCGTGCAATGAGCGAACGAAAAAGAAAGACGATGTCGGGTCGATATTGTGTTGTTTCTTTGCATCCTTCGTTCGATAACCCAACGATGAGTTCGTCGTAGATTCCTGTTTGTTGAGTCATCGTAACGCGCTCCCAGAGAGCGTGATACGATGACGCGGCAATATCCTCGCGATGATGAATTATTGATGGTGATGATTGACGACAAGTCGTCTCCGTTCAACTGATTCGTATAGTGCTTCTGTTTGTTTTGTTTTTCTTTTTTCAGCCTCCTCGACTATCTCGGCTAAGCGTCTCTCTCTCTCGTATTTATTAGTCGTCCTCGTCGTTGTTGATTACGATGCGATAAATATCCTAAAGCCATGGTTGATAGACTCGTGACATTTTTTTCTTTCTTATTTTTTTTTTTTCCCCTCGTCTAACGGCGTTTTTATAAATGTCCTGGCGTATTTTTTTTCGCGACAGTATGGTTAGATCCAGGTAGCACGCCCCGTGTAAAATGTGTTTATGTGAATGGCTCGTCGTTTTCTTCCTTCCTCCACGTACTTCGTTACTCTTGTGTGTCCTCCCGCTTGGGTATCCACCGTTTTTTCACCGCTTGTTGTTGTTGTTGTTGTTGTTGTTGTTTTTTGCTGTTGTTGTTTTTGATGTTGTATTTGTTATTTTTTGTTGTTGTTGTTTTCTGTACGCGTGGTGTTTAGTAGTAAGTTTCTTGCTCCAGCCAGCCACCGGGATTCCGACGAAGGTAGAATCGTCTCGTCTCGTCGTAGATGAAAATTGCAATCATGAATGGAAAGGCCGGCAACCACCAGACGAATCTGTAACGCGCGATTCACATTAGGACGGAGATAACGAAAAACAACGAAAATTCCACGGTTGGAAAGTTTGGGAAGAGGAAGGATGAGATGCATGTAGTTACGCAGGAATCGAATCGCTATTGAAGGAATGGGAGTTTTGCATGTCTCGCTGTGTACTCCATTTTAAGGAGGGATATACATTTATAGTACAGTCATGCTGTATATTGGAATCGGAAAAAGTTAGAAGGTTAATTTTTTGACAGGTGATTTTGTAGGTGCCGTGGGTGGTCCAAGTTTGCCTAAAAATCGGGGTGTAGGATTTTTTTAGGGGATGAAAGGGGATGGGGTGGATCAATGTCAAACTACAACCCCCACGAGGTCGGCGCCGGGAGACAAAATGTTCAGAAAAAACCGGGTTTTATTTTTGCCCACAGCGCCGAAGTCGTGGAAGTTCATTTTGGGGGTGAAAAAGAGGGGTGAAATTTTGAAAAATCAGTTTTTATTCGATAACTCTTTAGGAAAAATTCATACAATTTTTGTTGCAATGGGAACGTTGTGGCCCTTGAAAAGACGCGTCGATCGTGTATTTGATCATCCCTCTCCAACAATATCTTCATCCCCCAAAGAATTGTCGAAGTATAACGAAAAAAATTGTTTATTGAATAACTCAAAAACAATCGATTTCTCGGGGATGATTTAAATGTACGAAATGTAGAGAATAATTTTCTCTATATTTTCGTTCCTATGGACGACCTTTGAATTTTGCTTTTTCGAACCCCTCTCAGGGGTTGAAAATTCAAAATGAAATTCTGGGAAAACTATTGACCGAAAATAAAGAGATACGAGTTTGGGGCTGTGGACAAAAATGTAGCTGAGAATTTAAGCTATAAATTCTTCCATGGCGGCGAATTCGTGCGGTCAATAGATTTCCCAGAATTTCATTTTGAGTTTTCAACCCCCGAGAGGGGTAGGAAAATCAAAATTCAAGGGTGGTCCATAGAAACGAAATTATAGAGAAAATTATTATCTACATTTCGTACGTTTGAACCATACCCGAAAAATCGATTGTTTTTGAGTTATTCAATAAAAATTTTTTTTTCGTATTTTAACCATTTTTTTGGGGGTGAAGATGTTATCGGAGAGTGATGATCAAATACTCGATCGACGCGTCTTTTCAAGGGCTACAACGTTCTCATTTGAACAAAAAGTGTACGAATTTTTTCTAAAGGATTATTGAATTAAAACTGATTTTTCAAAATTTCACCCCCAAAATGAACTTCCACGACTTCGGCGCTGTGGACAAAACTAAAGCCCGGATTTTCTGCACATTTTGTCTCATGGCGCCGACCTCGTAGCGGTTGTAGTTTGGCATTAATCCACCCCCATCTTCTTTCATCCCCTAAAAAAACCCTACACCCCGATTTTTTGGCAAACTCGGATTCTAATTTTCTCCGATTCCGGAGTTTTTCAGCAACAGCACGACTGTACTATTAGACAGGAAAAAATAAGCAATATTGAGGGATTTTTTAAACTAAGAAATAATTATTCTGCGATTATCAAATTTAGGTATACTTCAATAGTATATTTGAGTATAGAAATTTTTTTTTTTAATTCATTAATCATCAAAATGACGAAGCTGTGGCAGAATGTTACAGCAAAGTCGCCGCGGGAGTTGCGAATCGGCGTGCAGTCTAGCTTCCCGTAGACTTTCATTTGCAAAAAAGTTCAAACATTTTTTCAGTTAGAACATGTATAGTTTCTATGTGACGGTAATTAAAATGTAGAAAATGCAAATTTAAGAAAATGGCACGCATTTACGAAAAATATCACCATTTCACGCAACATTTCTGTAAAATGTGGATGAAAAAAGTAGTTTTTTTTTTTTCAATTTTTCAAAAACAATTCGCGTTAACTAGAAGGTACCAATATTATCAATTTTTCTACCAAGTTTCAACTCAATCGGCTTAATAGTTTTTGAGTAATCCTGCACGCCAATTTCGATAATGCAGTTTTGAGAAAAACGCGTTTGAAGGCATGCGTGAGGCACAGCGTTGACGGGCTGTAACGTTTGAAGTTTTTCGAATTTCGCTTTGAAACTTTCGGAAAATATTCTACATATATAGTTTTATCGTTCAAAGAGAAAAAAGAAATCGATTTTTTTATCGTCGTAAATGTATATCCCGCCTTAAGGGGGTATACCATTTTGGAAGTACGTTTTTTAAGTGACTTTCATGCTTTTCTTTGACAAGGAATGAATTAATGGAATTTGTTCGAACTTTCGGAATATTTTATACATATTTCCAAACAAATGTTTTAATTTTTTCGAAGCATTTTCTCTGAAAATGTGGAACATATAACCTGCCGCCCATTGAAGGTCGCCATTCGACTTTGCTGTTTATGTACACTCTGGAGGCCACAGTTTTGATAGGATATCAATACGGTTTTAAAAATGACTTTGAGAACATGTTTTCCTTGCATATGAGCCTAACTCCGACAAAAAATTGAAAATTGCCTTTTTCAGAGTTGTTTAAACAAAATGTCATAATCTTTGCCATTATTTTGTAACCTTTTTTGCTATAAAAATATACTTCAAGTGATAACACCACTCTAGGAGTTTGGAAAAATCGTTTTTTTTTTGCTTAAAAAGTACTTTGGGGTCATAAAAACAATATGCAATTGGTCCTGGTAGCGATTTTTTTCAAAGCTTCAATTATCGATTTTTAAAATTATTAGTATAATTTATTAATGAAAGTAAATAAATTTTATTATTAAAGATTTTTTTATTACTATAATTAGCGCCTCGGACTTTTTTCAGGCGCCTCGTACGACTTTAAACGCGTTTTTCTCGAAGCCACTTTTTTCAAACTGGGAGAACGCATTACTCGAACACCTTCGCATGGAACGATTTGAAATTTTGATAGTAGCTTCACAATTACATTCTCTATGGGAGTACGTAGCCGTTTTTTAATTAAATGTAAACTTTTTTTTATAAACAATTTACTGCTTATTTTTTGGGCAAGAAAACGATTTATTTCTTTCAAAGTGCGCCACTTTTTCAAAATTCGATAAAAAAAATCCCTACGTAGTCCCATAGCTAATAATATATAGATTATGATTTTTTTTGGTTTTTCTTCCAGGGCTTATACTTTACGAGAAAACCGTCCTCCCGTGAAGCTATTTGTTGAAAACACGTTTTTCAAGATGAGCTCTGTCGCCGCCATTTTGTACGAAAATTATAATTAATATTTTTTTAATACTTTAATATGTGTTAAATAAATCCCCTCATAAGAAATCCTATTCCTTTTTTCATACGTCCAAAAGAAATTGTCAAAGTTGGGCCTTATTTTCTTCCGCTAAAGTGGTGTTATCCCTTAAATATACTATTAATGTATACCTTTAGTTTGATAAATGTAGAACAATTATATCTTATTTTAAAAATGTCCTCAAAATTGCTTAATTTTTTTCCGTCTGAATGTATATCTTGTCTCAAGTGTTTTCGGAATGGTCAAATTTATTTGCGCGTAATTTTGGAGTTTTTTTTTTTCGTTGTTTTTTCGACGTTTTTGTCGCCGTTGTATACTTACTTGAGGGGATACATGCGAAGACCCTTGTCCATACCGGGTGTGTAACTGAGGAAAGCAGCGAGTGCCGTCTCGAATATTATACCGAAATTGAGGGCCCAATTTCGCATGCCTTGATGAACGATCGAGTTACGGCGTGTTTTGCAGACAATCAAATCGGCCCATTGTACTATTACAATTGATACGAAGAACGCGGTGTGACAGGTGAACTCCAATGATTTACGATCCTTGTACGTCTGTTGGCATAGAAAATAAAATCGGCTAAAAAAAGTCACAATTATAAAAGCATGCGTAGTAGACTAGCCCAAAAAAAATTAAATTTTTATTTTTTTTTAATGTTGTTGAGAATGACAAAAAATGAGTGCTGACCAAATTTTAGCCCTTTACATTAATATGCAGAGGTCCCTTATCGAGATTTTCTATTTCCCATTCATTTAACATGGCAAAAGTTTCGTTTGCCGTTTCTCAGCTTTATAACTCGCCTACGGGTAAACACGGAAACGACCAAAAACATTTTTTTATAGAAAATTTAACGCTCTACAAAAAAGGTCCTTAGCCTTCATACGATAAATTCACTCGTTTAAATTTTATTCAACATTAAAGTTGAATTGATGATAAATTTCATGATTTCGCGAGATTTTTGGACTTTTGTGACAAAATTATTGATTTTTTGTTGTTTTTTTTCTGATTTATCTTGAGAAGTATTGTAACCTTAAAATATTCCCTAGATATTTATTTATCATGCTATGGGCAATTGAATTCGGTTTAAGAATAGATTTTTGTAATAATGTACTTTTAAGTAACAATATATTTTAATCTGTTAGGAATTTTAAAAACTATCTCGGGAATAATTTGAAAAGGGTACACTACTTTTTAAGATGAATCAGAAAAAGAAAACAAAAAAAATCAATAATTTCGTTGTAAAAGTCCAAAAAATCTCACAAAATCATGAAATTTATCATAAATTCAACTTTGACGTTGAATAAAATTCTAACGAGTAAATTTATCGTATGAAGGCTGAGGACTTTATTTGTTGAGCGTTATAATTCCTAGAGAACGATGTTTTGGGAATTTCCGTGTGTTTACCCGTAGGCGAGAAGCATAAAATAAATATTTAAAGCCCTTGTCCGTAAACAACATTATAGATCCCCCGTTTTATCGGGTTAGAAGTGTGAGGTAAATTTAAAAAATCCGTTTATACAGAAAAAAAGGATTAATTGTTTCGAACATTTTACAAAGTGTTAAATTTATGAGTGAAAAGAGAAAAAAAATCGCGACAATTGGAAATTTCGAAGCTCTTGACACTAAATATTCATTCGCCGGCTAGAGCTTTCGCGAGCTTAATTTAAAAATTATAAAGCGTAAAATGCATGGATGTGAAGTGAACGGAAAATTTAAAAAATCGATTTTTTAATGACAAGTTGAATTTTTGGGAGGCTTGAGCGACTTCTAAATATTTTTTTACCGCTCGCAGCTTTCGCGACAATTTTTTTTCTCTTTAAAGTAGATAATTGGTTAGTGAGAAAAAGAAAAAAAAATAGAACTCATATTTGTGCTACCCTAATACATATACAGGGTGTCCTGCTATGAACGGATAATTCTGCAACTGTCGATACGTCGTACTATATGCTGGAATTTCAATTTAGTTATAGTCCCACGTTTTTCGAGATAAAAATCATCTGCTTTTGGTTTTTCGCCCTCCATTTCTACAAATGATAACTTTTGTTGACGCTCCTTTATAACAAATACCCTTGATTATTTGTTTTATCTGGAAAAGTCTTATTTTTAACCTTAAATCTCAAGGAAACTTTACGAAAAGTTAAGAAGATTAATTAAATTAAATAAATTAAAATAAATTAAATTAAATAAATAAATTTAAAAAGATCTTATGCAAAATTTTCATACAAACCAATTCGAACATCTGACTTTGATAGCTCGCGGTGTAACAAAAAATGTATTTGAATGAAAAATGATTTTGTTGAAACTTTTTTACGTGAACGAGTATCAAGAACTAAGAAACACGTATTTTTGCCGGCGGAAAAACGGTTTTAAGGGGTGAAACGCACCCTCGAAAATAGGGGTGTTTTTCGTCGATAACGTTATCGGTCTCATCTCCAATGGATAGTACACAAAAAAAATGAACATTGTTGCATTTTGAAATTTTTCCATATCTCGTACCGTTAAAACGCTATCGAAGAAAAACGAAAAACATCCCCATTTTTGAGGGTTTCACCCCTTTTACCGTGTTTCCGCCGATAAAAAATACGTGTCTCTTAGTTTTTGATGCTCTTCCACATGAAAAAGTTTCAACAAAATCGGAGGAGGACACCAAAGTGATGTTCCTTGTAAGTTACTGTCGATTCATGTCATTTGTAGAAATGGCATGGGAAAAACCAAAAGCAGATGATTCAAAAAAAAATAACGCAAAGCTCATAATCTCGAAAATCGTGGGACTTCTACCAAACTGAAATTCCAGCATATAGTAGGACATGATCTGACCTATCGACAGTTGCATAATTATTGAATTTTCTTTGCGCTTTGATACGCTTAAGGGGTTACCCCCACTTGCCATTTTGAAAAAAATCGATTTTTTTTTATTGCATTTTTTTGAAGTATAAGTATCTGAGAATATGTCCTGAAAATTTCAAGTCGATCCGAACAAAATTGACTGAGATATGAGCGTTGAAAGAGAAGAATCCGCGTTGAAAGAGCGTTGAAAGAGAAACTTTGAACGCGTTTTTTCTCAAAATGGCATTTCTGAAGTCGGTGACCAAGATTACTCGAACACTAATGAACCGATCTTCTTGAAATTTTGCAGGCTTATTTAATACATAAAAATGTAGTCTTTAATCGTTCGATTTTTTTTTCGAAAAAAAATGGCCGTTTTATAGCCAAAAAACGGTCGTTTTTTTTCGTTAAAATCGAACCATTAACTTCGACTGTCCGCCATTTTGTGAAAAATGAATATTTTTTAAAATCCTTCGATTAAAGACTAGTTTATACTTATATTTGACTAAATCCATCCGCATTTTTTTTTCAGCTGATCCACTTCGCCGCAATGTTGGTCACCGCAAACCGTGTATATAAAAACATTATTTCGTTGACGGCCATTTGCCACTAAACAATGTAATATTTTTCAATAAAAAAATTACCGAAAGTTCTTCAAGATGTGTTCTTCAAGATGGTATATCGATCGAATAAAAAAGTTTTGTAGTTTTCTTTTAAAAAATTCACGAAAAAGGCCTTTTTTTGCGCTACAAGTGGGGGTAACGCGTTAACCTCGTTCCATGTACATTATGAGAACATCACGAGAATGCGATTATAACGAGGCCATTTCGTTCTCTTACCCATTCCTGACCATAGCTGTCGGTGAGATCGTTGACGGCCTTGGAATCCCAGTGTTTTCGGATACCGAATAGGTCCGTAGGTAGAAAACCGTTTTCAGCCATTATCACAAAGTAGACGAAGAATCCGGCTGCGGCCTGGATCATACCGATTTGACCGTACGCCATCGAGATAAGCCTGCGCTTCGTGAAAATCGAAGAGACAAAAAACGAAAGGAAACGAAAAAAAATCATTAGTACAATCACGTTTGGTGTACGAAACATTCGGAGGTTTGGCTAAACTAACTTGGCAAAAAAGTTCTCGAGCGGTCTGAATGGCACTTTTCAACGAAAATATTGGATTTGAGAAAAACGACGAAACCGATTATTCTCAACGGTCCCGTGATAAATTTACTTTCATTGGTCGACAAAAGGAACAACTGCATTTCGCATAATCATAAATAAACGTATATTCGACGTTATAAATTATAGACTGTTTCTTAAAGTACTTTTCTCGAAGATTGAACATTTCCAAAATTCAAGAGATCCGTCAGACCGTTCGAAAATTTCGTCAACTATTAAGGAGTGGGTTTTTTTTCTGCATATTTTAGATCTGGCTGTACCTCGGCTCAGGGTGTTATTTATTTTTGTCTATGTATATGTATTTTTTTCTTCGTAAAATAGCAACTAACAGCTTAGTGTCGGGTTGTTAGTTCAGAAGCGAAGGATACGTACGATTAGATTAATTAGAATGAAAGTAGGGAAGAATGCGTTTACTTACCGATTCGAGGGAGAACGGTTAGAGCGCATGATTTTTTTTTTATTTTTTTTTGGTCCTGGACACATGCCACACCCAAGGCACACATGCAACGCAATCTCACGCGATCAGCTTCTTTTTGCTAACTCTTGCTTATTTTTTAATATTAATTTTTTAGTATTTTATACCCTTGTGTATTTTATTAGTATATATTTTTATTATTTTCTACCCTTGTATATTTTTGTTTTCTTCAATTTCCCCGTATTTCATATCCAAAAAATGGACGCTGCTTGCGAAAAGTACCAAGTTTCGGTTTTCGCCACGAAAATTGGCACCTTTTGATATTTAACGCGAAAACTAGCACGTTTCAGATTTCACCACGAAAAGAAGCAGATTTCGATATTCACCGCGAAAATTAACATGTTTCAGTAACACTGGAATTGTTTCTATTTTTTTACTCCAATTCCTTTGACCGAAATCGGAAATTTACGATTTTTTACACCTCGCGAAAAAGTTTAATTGGACTTCAATTAAAATTGCACGTATTCGGGAAATATCCATTCGACCTTACGTCGATACAATCCACGTTAAATATGATTTTGACCAAGAAGGACGAGAGATGAAAATCTTTAAAAAAAAAAACAAAAACATGGACGATGTTCGAATGTTCCAATTAAAACAGACGTCAGATAAAAAATTGCCTCTTGCACCAAGAAAAAAAAAAGATTTACAGGCCATGCTTGACAGAGGTTTAATTCCAAATTGAACATCAGCAAGATTTTTCAAACATATTCGACGATAACCATCTGTAAGATTACAGTAAATTTGTCGAATGATATTTTCAATAACGTAATTTTTTAAATAGAAAATCACAATAAATATTTCATTATATTTACAATTTCGATATTATTTTTTTATAAAAATTACTACTATCGATTTTAATTGATAATTATTATCGAAATGTTAATAAAAGCAACGAGTATAAAATTAAAATGTCATTACGCAAAAAAATTGTCATATTTGAAAAAAATATATTGTATAATGGTTTATTTTTCCAGATTTTTACCTGAGCACGAAGGCCTTTAAATTCTCACCAAAATTCTTTTTGGTTAGATTGTACGAGCGATGAGATTCTTAAGGTTTTAAACTTACTCCTTTCACACTAGTTTTTACAGTGAAAATCAAACAAGCTGGTTTTCGCGGTGAATATGGAAACGTGTTACGTTTCGTAAGCAGCGTCGAAATAATGGATTTTTTTTTTCATCAATATCTTTCAAGTTTCGCAATGAAGAGGCAAGGCAGAAGTTCGTATCCCATGAGACAGGTAGCAGAAAAACAGCAATGACAAAAATACATCCTCAAGCAGCCCATATACCCATATCGTGCAAGCGTCGATATGGAAGATGATATCTTTTTTTTCGATGCTCCTTCAATACTTTCTTCGCTTCAGTCACACAGTTGGTTTTGGAGACTGGGGCACACAAGACTGGCAGATTTCATTGGAAAATAAAAGTAAGGAAAGCGGAGAAGAACAGAAAGTAGGTGAAAATTGCAAATTTTCGATAACGAGGAAATTCGAGTATCAGCTCAGAAGAGTGATGCTTGAATTTAATAGTGATAAGAGATGATTACAAGAGAAGTAATCACCTTAAAAACAGTGGGAAATAAAAGAGACGGTGGTAGAAGACTCGGTGAACATTGGGAAAAACATAAATTTCCATAAAAACATCGACAGATGCGTTGATTCGAGAAAAACAAAACCATGTCCAACGAACTCTGAGTTTGCGGAGACATTACTTTTGCTGATCATTATTTCGAGCATGCTCTGCCGATATTCTCACTTTACTTGATTGAAACGAATCGAATTTGCGCGGATTGTTCGATTATATTGAGATGTTGAATAAGTTCTCGCTGTTTTTCGTGAAAATTAATTGAGATATCGACAAATGGCACTATACAATTTCTTTTCATTATGAAGCATACTTTCGTTACAAAACATGAAAAAAACCATCAATTATCAATGTCAACGTTTTTTTTTTGCTTCTAAAGTGAAAACTAATTTTTTCAAAGATGATCGCCATTTTTTATTTTTTCAAAAAAATTCTCCAAACCCGAGTGACCAATTCTATGATTTTGAAGACTAGTCTCATCGTGGGCCCATTTTTCCTTCTATTTTTTTTTCGAATTAATAATTTTTTTAACACTATTTTTATCATTTTAATGTCCAGTAATGCTATTAATGATTTTGTGATTTTCATTGGTACAGGGGTCTGAGTCTCCTCACCCAATTCTAATCTTGTTATTCATTTGAAAATTATATTATCCAAATGTATCAATATTTTTTGGAAAACTCCCAAAAACCATCTCATTTTATTCAGCACGTACCTGTTTTTTTATTACCCCAAAAGTCTCATTACATTTTGAATGCCATGACGTAGTTGCACGTTGTGCAATATCTGTACGTTTTTCGTGAAAATGAATACTTTATTTTTAAAAAATCATGCCTAATAGTTCCCTGCAAATACTCTTTTTTGGCATGAAATTTGACATGTTTACTATGAAAAAGAAAATTTCATTACACTTCGGCGAAATGTCATACACTGAATTTCATGCTTGCTTTGATTACTCTTTTGTAGATGCGTTACTATCTTGGCAGTTCTGGTAACGCCATCTGTTGGAAAACAGCGAGAACTTATTCAACGTCCTAATATATACATCAGAACTACATCGCGACACTTGAGTGCGTGAAGCTCCATCCAAACACTTTCACTCGGTTACTGAAACACCTACGTCTGAATCGACTCATCCTCTGTTGCTGCTTCATTCGCCAAAGCGTAGATGCGCTCAGTTTGCGTACGTTTTTTTTGTCTTCTTCATTTCATCTTCGTTTATCTTAGTCCTCTAAGAGAATTATTCTAATTAGGTGAGTGACTAAAGGACATTCTAGGCATTCTCAACATCGCAAACCTACACTTGCAGCAGCGGCGTTTTCTGTGCTCTAGTGACTAGATCCTAAGTATGAGAGTAGGTCCTTGTGACGTTTCGCATGAATGTGTGTACGTTCGTGGCCTTCGGCTAGATCGTTTGTTTTTCGGTTGTCATGGTGTTTATGGGATGACGCTGAATGACCTCTACACGTGTGGATGATTTTGCGAACGAGCATTGGGTGTCGACATCGAGTGCAAAGAATTCCATTGTGACTATCCGTACACACAATTAGATTTAAAAATATATATATATATATATATATATATATATATACACCGACAAAAAAAACGCTGTTGTACCGACGGATTTTGCGTTCCACGGATTTGCCGCGATCAAATTTTTACTCAAAGTGACATTTCGTTTTCGTTCCAGAATACGAATAATCGTTGGAAGAACTTTACTTTTATTTTGCACTTGTCAAAAATTTGGTTGTACTTCCATGATGGCAAAAAAGTCGCCTGTGAATACAGATTTTTTTCTCAGTGTACATCTCATTCGTCGATAGAGTGGGATTCGTTAAAATTTAACATCAATGCAGTATTCAAAGCGCGGGAAAAGAATTGCGCGATCCTAATTTTGTTTCATTGCTTACTGAGATAACGAACAATCAACGTGCAACGACGGGAAATTTTGAATAAATCGCAATAGCCGAGTCAAAAATCTAAGAAACACGAACAGTTTATCCGCGAAAACAAAAATGTATGAAAAAAACAATAATCAAAAAACACGCGTCGACCCCTAATGAACGTACATGTTGTGTATCGTCTTCGGTTTGCTCGAGGGAACAAACGATTTTGGTAAATCGTCGCGAATTTTTCAAAAATGATCTATCGTCAAAAATATAGCGCAAAAAGTGTCGCAGGTAAAACTTGAATCTTCGCTGAATCGCGCAACTTCGTTTTCAGATGAAAACTTTCACGGTTTTGCAGATAAGTAGGCGAAATCCGATTTACCGCTCGTTTGGCCACTCAGCCGTCATAGTTTGTGATTGCCTAGTTTGTTTGTTTTTTTCAATACGTTTTATTTTTAATTTTTAAAAACATTAGGGTGCAATCAATTTATGTGCTCGGTGGGCTGATTTATGAGACCCACCTTCGGTTGACTAGATTGTCTCTGTAAGGATCGCGGGGCTGCCGTTTCATAATGTCCGACTCCGGTGCCTCGTAGGCTAGCGAGATGGCCGGCACCTGCCATCCACCCATCGTTTAGAAAGTGTAGCGAGCACATTGTCATACAATTGTGCGAGCGAATAGATAGATAGATCGTACATTAGGCGGGAAGGAAGAAAAACAAATGCATTATATCCGTGGGACCTCGAAGTATCGAGAGACGTGATAATAAAAATAGAGAGAGAGAGAAAGAACGAGAGAAGAGAATGTGTGTGATAGACGAGAGATCAGCGCAGCGTTGTCGGGAGGAGGGTTCTTTCTCCTGTTTCTCGAATATCCTCGAGACCCAAGTCGAGAGCGAGCGAGAAAAAAAAACCCGCAAAACCGCGAAAAAAATTTAGACTGGTGATGGTAGTCCCTGAAATGGCGGATTGGTGGTGAAATTCTGAGTCGATTGATATAAGCATGTATGGGTCTCAGATCAACCGTTGAATTATTATTCATTTTTAAAGGCGGGCCAATCAGGTGCGCCCGATGAACCGGCGGACACCGCTAGCCGCCAGGCGCCACTACATCCGCGTATAGGCTACCGACGTCCGCCGGCTCAGCGGGCGCACCCGATTGGCCCGCCTTTAAAAATTAATAACAATTCAGCGGTTGATCTGAGACCCATACATGCTTATATCAATCGACTCAGAATTTCATCCCCAATCCCCATTTCAAAGAACGCTTTCAGTTCTGGGACACCCAGTTTACTGAAAGTATGCGGCTTTATTTTACCATATACGGAAAGTATATGGCTTTATTTTTTCATCAACAATTTGCACTCGCACGGTGACTCTCGCTCGCCACTTTTTACCCGAGCGAAAAAGGAATCGAGTGCAAAGGGTTAATATGGATGTAGAGAATTTTTTAACGCATGATTGATCATGAAAAAAAACGAATAGAAAATTGCACGGTTTTGCGTGCAGCGGATTTTTTTCTCTCGTTGCCTGGCTGCTAAATTTGAAGCTTGCACCAGAGCCGGATTGAAAAAAAAAACATCAATTTCATTAATTACCATAAAATATCTTTTCGACACTTTTATACAAAATTCAGCAATCGGTAATCATAAACCGGAAGCAACCGGAAAAATGTCTTTGCAAAGGGAACAATATACGAAATTTTCTGTATTTTAAGCAAACCACAAATGGTGGCTCAATATTATTTTCATTACGCGTACATCACATATCGCGGAATAAAAAACTAAATTGAAATCCGGCGCTGGCCCAAGAGCGAGAAGGGGAAAGAAGATCGGTGCAAGTTTGCAGCAATTCAATAAATATCACTCCAAGACAAGGCGAAACATCGGAACGACTCCACCAGTACGATAATTTACGATAATAAGACATATTTCGTTGTTCCACTTTTCCTGCTTCGTAATAAAAAAATGAAAATATTACAAAAAAAAAGCACAAAATCGAATTTTGGTGAGTGACATTCGGATGTTTTGTTTCAAATTTCGTACATAACGTGGCGAATCTGAATAAATTTTGATTAAAATGCAAAATATCTTTCAAAAAAAATCGCAAGAGGACGAAAAAAACCACAAAATCGCAGCTCGTTTCATCCCGGCTCGCCATCCAAGTACAATAATCGTCAAAATTATCATATCGTTCGCGTTCGGTTTTTCTTGTCTCCGCGTTCTAGCAGTGTTCGTTCTTTTCGTTCGCTCCGAGCAAGTCGTGCCCAATCACCGAGTGCCCTTTGAAGAAAATTGCGATCGCAGTAAGGTGATAGAAGGCGGCAGCGGAGGCAGCGCATTATAGAGAATATATATATATATGCATATACACGTACATATATACACACACATCGATTTGACATCCATACGTGTGTATGTACTCGTGTATCGTAGTCAAAAAGAAACTGTGATCAGTTTTTTTTTGCATTTTTCGGACGCTCTTTCGTTACAGTAGGTACAAAAAGTCAAGACTGCCAGATAGAGAATTGATGTTGCCTAAAAAGTTGACAAAAGGAATGAAAAAAGGTGCCTTGCGTTTGTGAAGAGAATACTGCAAGTATGTAATATAAAGTTGAATTGCATGTAATGGGCATCGTTCGAACGAGTAATCATTAAAATCAACATTGCCATGAAATAAACTTAATTATTTCGTAAAGATTCTCCCTGAATTATTTTTCCTAAAACCAGTATTGATAGTGCTCTTAGTTAAAGACGAAAAAGAAAAAAACCGTTCTCGACAAGAAAGGCTGATTTTTCAGCTTTTCCCGAAATTGCACATTTTTACAAGTGATGCGAATCCCAAAGTCCTCAATTCTCGTTAAACCGAACAAATTACCCAATTGAACATTCGCACCGATTGAGAGAATCGACACTCCTAAAAAGACGTACGATAGAACGAAAGTAATTATTTACTGTGTTATTTTTTTTTTCTGTCAATTCGTTTGGTTCATTCACGAGTGTTAAATCGTCTGAAAAATGACTGAACGCTCGAAAAAAGCAACGTCGAAATGGCTTTTCCATAATGATTCATAAAAAGTAATTTTCGACTGGCTCGTTCAAGATTTGTGGTACGAAAAACGATTTTTCGGTCGAAGGATATCCATTCGTTGGTCAATTAGTAGTAAGAACAGAAAGGGCAAAGATAGGCGGCAGCTGCGACAATTCAAAACGGTAACTGCGGGTTTATATGTATATATACATATATATGTATATAATCAATGAATGCTCGTTGTTGAAGTTGTAACTGTAGTGGTTGTTGTAGTTGAAACGAGTAAGACAAAGAAGTATCAGTAATCGTTGCTGAAAGATATCTAACATATAAAATACGCAACATGTGCATGTATATACGCATACATATATACATACACATGCATTTGTAATAATCAACTTATTATGTAGGGGTTCTCAAAATGCCCTGACGCTCTTATTTATTAACGAAACGTATTATTTATTTGATAAGTACGAGTATTTTTTTTATATAAGGTACTAACATGGGGGTTATGTGTGGAACACAATATCCGATAGATGGCATAACCGGCGTGGACTTGGAAGACACATTCGTTCAACAAGATGGCGCGACCTGCCACCAAGATCGTGCGATTTGACGCCATTTAACTTTTTTCTTTGGGGTTTTCTTAAAGGAAACGTATATCGCGATGATCCACATGAAATCATCCAATGAAATCCAATCCATTTTGTATATACCGTACGAACATGGAGGTTATGTGTGAAACACAATATCCGATAGATGGCATAACCGGCATGGACTTGGAAGACATATTCGTTCAACAAGATGGCGCGACCTGCCACCAAGATCGTGCGATTTGACGCCATTTGACTTCTTGCTTTTCGGTTCTCTTAAAGGAAACATGTATCGCAATGATCCACACGAATGAAATCCAATCCAATTTGTATATACCGTACAAACATGGAGTTTATGTGTGGAACACAATATCCGATAGATGGCATAACCGGCATGGACTTGGAAGACATATTCGTTCAACAAGATGGCGCGACCTGCCACCAAGATCGTGCGATTTGACGCCATTTGACTTCTTTCTTTGGGATTTTCTTAAAGGAAAGGTGGATTGCAATTATCCACATGAAATCATTCAATGAAATCCAATCCAATTTTAATATAAGGTGCAAACATGGAGGTTAGGTGTGGAACACAATATACGATAGATGGCATAACCGACAGGGACTTGGAAGACATATTCGTTCAACAAGATGGCGCAACCTGCCACCAACATCGTTCGATTTGACGCCATTTGACGCCATTAAGGGGCTATACCAATGTGACACTTAAAAAAAATCGATTTTTTTTGCCTTTTTCGACAGTTTATACTTTCAAGAATATCATTATCATTTATATAATTTATATCAATATCATTTTATCTTGCAAAAATCGATAGTTGAATCTTTAAACGCGTTTTTCTCGAAATGAGATTTTTCAAATTTGGTGACATTGTAACTCAAAGAGGGATTATCCGATTGAGTTGAAACTTGAACTGAGTACCCGTGAATATATTTACTCTACAATGACGTAGGATATTTTTGATTGGATGAAAATTGACGATTTGGCATTGAAACAAACGACCATTTTATAGGCCAGAAAACAGACGTTTTTTTCATAACTATGCCATTTTGTTAGATATTGATATTTTTCAAAAACCCTACGTCATTGTACAGGCAGCGCATAAGTCGCTCGGATCTCAATATTTTTCTATGAAAAAATTATGTAATATAGGTCAAATATAATATTTTCTTCCAAAAAATTCCCGAAAATCGCCCAAATTTTCATCGTTCACACTGGTATAGCTTCTTAAGGGGTTAACCCCACTTGCGATTTTGAAAAAATCGATTTTTTTTTATTGCATTTTTTCAAAGTATAAGTATCTGAGAATATGTCCTGAAAATTTCAAGTCGATCCGAACAAAATTGACTGAGATATGAGCGTTGAAAGAGAAGAATCCGCGTTGAAAGAGAAACTTTAAACGCGTTTTTCGCAAAATGGCATTTCTGAAGTCGGTGACCAAGATTACTCGAACACTAATGAACCGATCTTCTTGAAATTTTGCAGGCTTATTTAATACATAAAAATGTAATCTTTAATCGTTCGATTTTTTTTTTTCGAAAAAAATAGCCGTTTTATAGCCAAAAACGGCCGTTTTTTTTCGTTAAAATCGAACCATTAACTTTGACTGTTCGCCATTTTGTGAAAAATGAATATTTTTTAAAATCCTTCGATTAAAGACTTGTTTATACTTATATTTGACTAAATCCATCCGCATTTTTTTCTTCAGATGATCCACTTCGCCGCAATGTTGGTCACCGCAAACCGTGTATATAAAAACATTATTTCATTGACGGCCATTTGCCACTAAACAATGTAATATTTTTCAATAAAAAAATTACTCAAAGTTCTTCAAGATGTGTTCTTTAAGATGGTATATTGATCGATTGAAAAAGTTTTGTAGTTTTCTTTGAAAAAATTCATGAAAAAGGCCTTTTTTTTGCGCTACAAGTGGGGGTAACGCCTTAATTGGGTATCGTGTTCCACACATAACCTCCATGTTCGTACCTCATATTAAAATAAAAATGTTCGTACTTTTCAAATAAATAATACATTTTTTAAATAAATTCACGCGCCAAGTCATTCCGAGACACCCTACAGTTGAGACACGTATTCAAAAATCTCCGTTTACCTAACTCTAACGATCTAACAACGAGAACGATAGCGAGTACGTGAACAATGTATATTCATCACGCGAATCCATGAACGTTCGATTGAGTAAATGCGAAAAAGTCAACAAAATTCATGGTCACACGCGACTTTCTACCTGTCTACTTCTATATTTATATATCTAAAATGGTTTCACTTCTTTCAGATGTTTTCAGAATTTCAGAGAGGCATATCGACGCGTAAAAATTCGCTTTATGTTGTGATAAACACAGGCAGGATCGAGGGACGAGAATATGAAGATAAGACGAATAACAATTACAGATTCCGGTAAACCCAATAACCAAAAGCAGGAAGAAAAAGACAGAGAGCTAGGAGTAAAAGAAAATGCGATTTGACGCGTACCGCATATGCAGCACAACATAAATATTTTAGACGATAATGATAAAATAATGACAATGATAATTATGATAATAATAATAATAGTGATAATGACAATAATGATAACAATGACGGAAGATGCGCTACACAGGGTTGAATGAATGAACATGCTTAACGACTTTTCTTCTTCAGAACTCCCTACGAAAGAAGAAAGATGAGAAATGGTTTCGTCCCAGAGACGATTAAAGGAGAAATAGATATACGAACATATATATATATATATATATATATATATATATATATATATATATATATATATATATATATATATATACATATACACACATAATTACCACACGATGATCGTTTATACGTATATTCTTTTTTCGGTATAAGATCATGAAAGCCGAACTCCAAGAACTTGCGGAATAAATAAAAGAGAGTGAGAGACAGAGCGAGAATTGATTTTCTTATTTTCGGTGTATTTTTTTTGCTTACCTTGATATCAATGAAACGTTTCAAATTCGAGATGAACCGAACGACCTTCATGAGTTTGATATAATCGCAATATTGCAAATCCTCGATTACCGTGCAACTCACGTGCTTGGCTGTTTGCTCTATGTTTGTCATTTTTGACTGCCCTTCGCGTTATTTTAGCATCATTGTAGCAAGGGGATCGAGGATATGCTATTGTGATCCGCAAAGTCAGATATAGATAGGGAGAGAGACTGAGAGAGAGAGAGAGAGAGAGAGAGAGAGAGAGAGAGAGAGAGAGAGAGAGAGAGAGAGAGGCGGCAATATATATACCGTTCAAATATCTATGTGTACCCGTGTGTTTATTGTAGATATATATATAAAAAATGCGATATAGTAGTCAGACATAAAAATCAAGCGTTTCCCGTAGTAGGGATAGATAGTGATAGAGTGTTTATAAAAATCGATCAATCGATTGCAAGAGAAGATAAATCGGCAGAAACGAAAAGATTTGCTTCGAAGTTTGTGTATTGTGTGGGTTTTCCTGCACCGTATTTGCGGTCTTCCTCGCATCGCTTCTTGCAAGTTCTTCAGCCATGTCATGAGTGGTCTAGCTGCTTTATCGGGACCGGGTTGAAATTACGAACTTCGAATGATCCGAAGGGTCAAAACTCCGAAAGAATACTACCCCGAAGGATCAAAACTCCGAAAGAATTTTACACGAAAGGTCAAAACGCCGAAAATCTGACAATCGTCAAAATAATTCGGCTATGGACTTCAAAGCATCAAAACTTTCGATAAATCGACGAATAATTTCAAGGATTTTTTTTTATTATTCAGAAGTGATTTTACGTAAATTTTGAAATTTGTCTAGACAATGTTATACGTTCTATATCATTTACAGTCAACTGCGTAGACTTTCGCTGGCATGATCTTGATGCACCTTGTAATTTGGGAACATTAAGGGGTTACCACCACTTGCGATTTTGAAAAAATCGATTTTTTTTTATTGCATTTTTTTGAAGTATAAGTATCTGAGAATATGTCCTGAAAATTTCAAGTCGATCCGAACAAAATTGACTGAGATATGAGCGTTGAAAGAGAAGAATCCGCGTTGAAAGAGCGTTGAAAGAGAAACTTTAAACGCGTTTTTCTCAAAATGGCATTTCTGAAGTCGGTGACCAAGATTACTCGAACACCAATGAACCGATCTTCTTGAAATTTTGCAGGCTTATTTAATACATAAAAATGTAGTCTTTAATCGTTCGATTTTTTTTTTCGAAAAAAATGGCCGTTTTGTAGCCAAAAAACGGCCTTTTTTTCGTTAAAGTCGAACCATTAACTTTGACTGTCCGCCATTTTGTGAAAAATGAATATTTTTAAAAATCCTTCGATTAAAGACTAGTTTATACTTATATTTGACTAAATCCATCCGCATTTTTTTCTTCAGATGGTCCACTTCGCCGCAATGTTGGTCCCCGCAAACCGTGTATATAAAAACATTATTTCATTGACGGCCATTTGCCACTAAACAATGTAATATTTTTCAATAAAAAAATTACTGAAAGTTCTTCAAAATGCGTTCTTTAAGATGGTATATTGATCGATTAAAAAAGTTTTGGAGTTTTCTTTGAAAAAATCCATGAAAAAGGCCTTTTCGCGCTACAAGTGGGGGTAACGCCTTAAGGGGCTATACCAGTGTGACACTTTCAAAACGTCGATTTTTTTTGCCTTTTTCGACAGTTTATACTTTCAAGAATATCATTATCATATCAATATCATTTTATCTTGCGAAAATCGATAGTTGAATCTTTAAACGCGTTTTTCTCGAAATGAGATTTTTCAAATTTGCTGACATTGTAACTCAAAGAGCAATTATCCGATTGACTTGAAATTTGAGCTGAGTACTCTTGAATATATTTACTCCGCAATGACGTAGGATATTTTCGATTGGATGAAAATTGACGATTTGGCATTGAAAAAAACGACCATTTTATAGGCAAGAAAACAGACTTTTTTCATAACCACGCCAATTTGTTAGATTTTGATATTTTTCGAAAATCCTACGTCATTGTACAGGAAATACCTTCCGGTTTAACGAAATTTTTCCTTTTTCGGTTTCAGCTGATCAATCGGCCGGAATCATGTCAGCAGTGGAGGAACTTTTTTTTTTGGCGCCTGCGAAGGCAGCGCATAAGTCGCTTGGATCTCAATATTTTTCTACGAAAAAATTATGTAATATAGGTCAAATATAGCCCAATATATTCTCAATTTTCCGAAACATTTAATTGAGTACTTTTCTTCCAAAAAATTCCCGAAAATCACGAAAATTTTCAGCGTTCACACTGGTATAGCCCCTTGAAGTTAGGAATTTTAAGGTCATGCCAGCGAAGGCTACACAGTTGACTGTAAACGATGTAGAACGTATAACACTGCCTAGACAAATTTCAAAATTTACGCAAAATCACTTCTGAATAAATAAAAAAAAATCTCGAAATAATTCGTCGATTTATTGAAAATTTTGAAACTTTTAAAACTTCCACAGCCGAATTATTTTGACGGTGTTCCGATTTTCGGAGTTTTTGTCTTTCGCGTGAAATTCTTTCGGAGTTTTGATCTTTCGGGGTTTTGAGCGTTCCGATCGTTCAAAGTTCGGAATTTCAACCCCCATCTTGAATTATCGGGATATGAAAATTCGGAATTTTAAACCGTCGGAGCATTCAAAGTTCGGAATTTCAAACCGACCCCGCTTTATCACGTCTCCATTGTTATTACGATAATTACAACCGTTATCATTGAGAGAATCTCCTCCCGGTACGTATGGTTTATATGACGAAAGCAATGCGACAACGTGATCGAGAAAGCATAAAATGGCTCAATAGAGAAAAAAGAATACAGGCCGGTAGCAGTAGACGAGAGAAAAAACCCTTTCAAGGGTGTGCACCTGTGTGTATGTGTGTGTAGTTTTTTTTCACTCCTGTTATCAGGAAAGTATGGTTTTCCTTTTAGTTTTCCCTTTGTACCGTAATGAAGCCAGAACCGCAGTAGGATCTTTTTTTTTGCCAACAATATGTGAGATATGGAGAATTCGTAATTAAGATAGACGATCATTAAATCGATGGTATTATCAAAGAATTATTATTCCACTTTGTACCCTTATCCGAGGTCAGCCGGTTCAAGGGTCGAAAACGAGTCGACTGAGAGGCGGACAGAGAAAGAGAATGAAAGAGAGAGACAGAGACAGATAGACAGAAAGAACTGAAATAAATCCGGGAGACCGAGAAAAATGTATCAAGATTTGAAAAATCATTTCCAATTAAGGGTTCAGGCTACCGTGAGAATTCGAAAGTGTTACAGTCGCTTGTGGCAAACTCAAATTGAAGAGCAAGGTCCAACATGTGGTGGAGGAATTTCAGATTGAATGTCAACTTATCATTGCAACGAGTACCGTAAAACGGGGTTAAATTTACATTAAGGGGTAAGGCCACAGCAACGGGTATAACATCATGTGCGAAGTTGACAATTGTTTTTCGTATGAAAAAGTGATTCACTCGTAAAATTAATTACACATCTATTTAGCATGAATATCAAGCTGTTAGAATTTTTTTTTTCGGTCGAAACTTCGCGAAACAGCTTTTTTCCAATTGGCGTGACAAATAACTTCAACAATTTTCACGCGATTTACTTCAAATTTAAATGTTACGTTCCTAATTGCATTTCGCAGAGAAGTACGTACGGAATTTCTGATTAATCGAAAACTTTTCATTTCATGAACAGTTTATGAGCAGTTGGAACGAAATTTTTCACTGAAAATTCATTTCTCAAGTTCAAATACCTAAAACTTTATAAAACGAATAAAACAATATATTTTAAATTCCGTGCGTACTTCTCTAGGTACTCTAATGTAGATTGACGAGAATTTTTGTTTTGTGTTTCTAAAAAAAAAGATAACAAAAGAAAATATTAGTATTCGGCCATTTTGTACATCGAAAAGAAAAAAATATATATATTTTCTAACAGCTTGATATTCATACTAAATAGATGTGTAATTAATTTTATGAGTGAATCACTTTTTCATAGGAAAACAAATTGTTTGGGTTTGTTTGGGTTAAGGCCTTAAGGTAGGACGCGCGCGCGCGCACTTGATTTCTATAGATTCTGTTCAAGTTTCAACCATTGTTCATGTCGTTATGCATGTTTGAGTGAAATTTCAGAACAGTCGACTATTTAGATTGGGAGATAATGGGTTTTGAAATTGCAACTTTTAACACTGCAGGGTCTGCATTGCAATTTAGACAGAACAATTTTCCGTAAGAAATATTTGTCCCCTATAATACGAAAACATATGGCAACACCGCATCATTCCCACGTATTCAATTACTTAAGTTTGCGCGGCATATTTAAGGTAGTTCCTCTGCGAAAATCTCAACCAAAAGTTTACATACCATGTTCATGTTTAAGAGATTGATAATTTATCGCCGTAAAATATATCTCGTATTGTGTTTTTGATCGACCATTGCCAGTAAACTTTTTGCCGGGACTGTCCAGGCTTTGCCCCAATTGTTTTTTTTCCAGGCTTTGCCAAGCTTTGCATCAAAATTGTGAAGGCTTCTCATGGTTATATCTTGGAAACTAGATGGTGAATGATTCTCATCTTTTTTTCACATTATTCGTGATATCTTACTGTAGCTTATCCTCGTTTTTTTATCGATGTCTTAATTTTAGTTTTGACGGTAGAATTAATGATGCTCTGTTTGCCCATCATAACGCATTTGTTACGTGTAAACCAAGCCAACTTTAAGTGTAAATATCTCAGCTTTGGAGTGGTCAAACTTATTCAAATTGCGCAGATGTTTGGATAATGTATTAAATAACGTATATGTCAAATTTCAACAATTTCTCAATTCAACTCTTCTGTGGAGGTACTACCTTAAAATAATACTGCAACACAAATTTTTACTCGGAAGTAATTTTTCATCGAACGAAGTTTTTAATTAGTTATGAATTAACCAACACTTTTATTTGTTCATGAAGATAACCCAAGCAATATAAAATATTAATATTTATAACGCAAATATTTTTTTTATGATAAAAGTTTTTAGCTTTAGGAACACGATAATTGTTTTCTTTTTCTCGAAATATTGAACAGTACTGTTCTGCGGTGTTGCCATATGTCTTCTCATTGTAGGGGACAAATATTTTTACGGAGAATTATTCTGTATTTACTGAACGTTTTTAGCAAAACTGAATAGTGAAGGCAATCCAAACTTTTTTCACTCTTTCCCTAACTAGTTTGCTATCTAAAGATAATTTTTTTTTAACTTATAAACACAATAGAATGGTACGATGAATTTTGTGACCTGACTTCCGGTCCATGCAGATCCTGCAGTATTAAAAGTTGCAATTTTAAGGGCATGTAGAAGGTCAACATAACCTCACGAATTTTCGAACCCAATTTTCTCATAGATGGTTAATTTTTTTTAGGAAAAACGAAGCATTAGGCTCTGGAGAATTCCCCGACGCAGAGCTTCATGATTTCCTTTTGCCCTAAATATTATCCATCTCTGAAGAATCTCTGTTCGAAAATGTCCGCTATCTCTCTCGCACTCATATGTCACGTGGTACATCTTCTACTTCGCCTTAAAACTCATTATGTCCCAATCTAAATAGTCGACTGTTCTGACATTTCACTCAAACATGCATAATGATATTGAACAACGTCTGGTTGAAATTTGAACCAAAATCTATAGAAATGAAGAGCGCGCGCTCGTTCTACCTGAAGGATAACTTTGACAGTTTTTGGGGCTACTTTAACAGCGCGCCAAAATACGGTTTTAATATGTGCGCATTTAAATGTGTCGAATTTGTTGTTCAAGTTTATTATAATGTTGCTAAAGTTGATTGCAATGTTGCTCAAGGTGATTTTGATCTCGATGATAATTCTCTGAGACTATTATCTCAGATGATAATTATGATGATATATTTTTATCTCGATGATAATTATCTGAGATAATTATCAGAGACTGATTAAGCGCCTATAATAGTACCCTAGGTACTTGATATTTTTATGTAAAATGTTTCCTCGATAAAGAAGACGATTTCATTGTAAAAAATTTGATTGCTTTTCATTTAATTACATGTATAAAGCATAGAATGTTATTTTTTTAATCCAAATGATGTCAATGTAATCTTTAATGTTTGACATAAGTTGCATTTCAATGCCTTGTCAAAGAAAACCCACACTCGATGTTACTTTGACACATAAAAAATATATCGAAAATTGTGGGGGGTGGTGGGGCCTGACTTTCTTATACATTTGATAGCCAAAAGACATTCCATTGGAGTTCCATTGGAGCTAAAAAACGTTGGAATTTAGAAAGTTAAAAAAAGTTGCCTACAAAGCCTGCTCAAGGTAACCCCATTTTACGATAATTATTAAGATTGCTAGTAAAACTTCAAACGCGTTTTTCTCGAAACGGCGAACGCAATGTCTCGACGTCTAATGAACGGATTGACTTGAACATTGGTACACTTATTCAGCGTAATAGTAGTTTCGTCCAGACCGACCTTTTTCTTAACAGGTTTTTTTAATTCGTTATTAACAATCATGTCATTTTTTCACGAAAAATCGAAAGACAAATTCAATTTTTTTTTTCGATGATTCAACCACGATTGCAAAAGAACTCGGTCAAGTCTTAGTCAATATTATCTATTTTAAGAAAATCTTTTTGTTTTGTTTCAGATAAAACCGATTATTCACGAGATTGTTTATATATTCTTTAATTATTAATGTTTTTTATGAAATTTGGTACACAACTTTGTTAATGTACATATAAATGTGTACATAATGTAAATACAAATACATACAAACGTTAAGACAAATTGATTTTTCAACCATTTTAATTATTCCTTCAAAATTAATTTTTGGTAATTCTTGAGATAAGAAACTTTTTTGAAAAATGAGCCTAACATTTTCTCATTGATTACCCAAACGTACCCAAACAAACTCCTGTATTAAAACCCTCACGCCATAGGGGGTTGGGTTTGCTTGTATTGAGGAACGCTTCTTTTACAAATCCTCCCACCTTCCACCACCAATATAGGCGTCGAAATGTTCAAAAATGCCCCATTTTATCATGTGTTTCCGCGAACTTCAAAACCCCATTACTTTTTATGGGGGGTGAATTTTAGCTTCCCCCGACTGAATATAATCATTTATAACCCAATAAATGAGAAAATGGCAAAAAAATGTTAGGCTCATTTTTCGAAAACGTCACTTATCTAAAAAATTGCCTCTTGTTCCTTCAAAATTAATTTTTTTTAATAACCCTGATTTTCAGGTACTCACAGTAACCTACCCCCCAATGCACCTGAGGACCCGGATTGCAATTATTTCGTGTACAGATTTGATGCGAATAACACAATGATCCCATCATCTAAATAATTTTGTCTCATTGCCAGTTAAGGGGTTACCCCGACTTGCGATTTTGAAATAATCGTTTTTTTTTTATTGCATTTTTTTGAAGTATAAGTATCTGAGAATATGTCCTGAAAATTTCAAGTCGATCCGAACAAAATTGACTAAGATATGAGCGTTGAAAGAGAAGAATCCGCGTTGAAAGAGAAACTTTAAACGCGTTTTTCTCAAAATGGCATTTCTGAAGTCGGTGACCAAGATTACTCGCACACTAATGAACCGATCTTCTTGAATTTTTGCAGGCTTATTTAATACATAAAAATGTAGTCTTTAATCGTTCGATTTTTTTTTTCGAAAAAAATGGCCGTTTTATAGCCAAAAGCGGCCGTTTTTTTTTCGTTAAAATCGAACCATTAACTTTGACTGTCCGCCATTTTGTGAATAATGAATATTTTTTAAAATCCTTCGATTAAAGACTAGTTTATACTTATATTTGACTAAATCCATCCGCATTTTTTTTTTCAGATGATCCACTTCGCCGCAATGTTGGTCACCGCAAACCGTGTATATAAAAACATTATTTCATTGACGGCCATTTGCCACTAAACAATGTCATATTTTTCAATAAAAAAATTACTGAAAGTTCTTCAAGATGTATTCTTTAAGATGGTATATTGATCGATTGAAAAAGTTTTGTAGTTTTCTTTTAAAAAATTCATGAAAAAGGCCTTTTTTTTGCGCTACAAGTGGGGGTGACGCCTTAAGCCGAGATGCCACACTATGCAGCCGCAAACGAAATCCGCGAAAACTTTTTGGGACCTTTTATCATAAAAAACAACTGAGCCAAACGACTTTAAGGGGTTACGTGGGAGAGATTTTTGGGTTTGAAAATTTCGAAAAATCAAGGCAGGATCTTTGCTTTATGGAGCTGGAATCGATGATTCTGTGTAAGTTAAAAAACAAGAAATTATTCGTTTTATTTCTGCTTGAAACTTTAATCGCATTTTTCTCAAAACATTATTTTTGAAGTCGGTGGACACGATTTCTCAGAAACTAATGCACCGATCTTATTGAAATTTTGCACACTTCTTCAAAATGTCATTGACTAGTTATTGAACGAAGATTTTTTTCGATTACAATTAATTTTACAAGGCTATGTGTAAATTGTACCAAAAATTGAACTATTTTGCATACAACGCTGCCAAAAATTCAAATTTCAATTTTTTTTTAACCCTTCATTCAATTTCGAGCTATACTTATCCACTGCCAGAAAAAAATTGGTTTTTTAATTTCAGATAAAGCTATCATGAGTTATCCTGACCACCACGAGGACACATTTTTTATGGGTCTCTGGAAACCAGGTCCCGCCAACCGAACTTCCCAAATTTTTGAATGATTTTTTTTTCATATATTTTTGAAATGTTGATCTTTTATGTGCTTAACATTTTGAATAAAATAATGTATATGAGGTATTCCACGTGAATCCGGTGGACTTTTTCCCTGATCCCCGCCAATTCGATTAATTTTTTTCAATCTGATTCCATTGACTCTAAAAGACACCCTGATTTTTCGAAACAAACCTTCGTCAAAAAAAAAATTTCTCCGAAGCAAACCGCCCTGATTAAAAAATCTGAAAAAAATCCCAAAAATGCGTGATTATATGTAAAAATTTTAAAGCTATCACCCGCATTGGAAGTATGATTTTTTCTGTGCTTTCTGTGCGATTACCGTTTTAAAAAATCCGAAAAATTGACTGCTAACTGTTCAAGGTCCATGATAGTGATTTGGTTATTGAAAAGTGGTCAAGAAAATTCTTCGTGGGTATCGAAATATTGAAGTATCCGCCCGAAATAACCGGTTCTTGATTTTTTCGGATTTTTTAAATGTTAATCGCTCACAAAGCACAGAAAAAATCATACTTCCACTGCGGGTGATACCTCGACATTTTTGACATATAATCACGCATTTTTGGGATTTTTTTCAGATTTTTAAATCGGTGCGTTTTGTTCGGAGAATTTTTTTTCACTAAGGGCTGTTTCGAAAAATGTAAAAAAAAAATCAGGGTGTCTTTTTGAGTCAATGGAATGAGATAAAAATAAAATAAATCGAATTGGATTGGGTCAGGGAAAAAGTCCGCCGGATTCACGTGGAATACCTCATTTATTATATTTTTTTAATAGAGAAAATATGCTTTTTTGGCTTCGAAACTTACGTAACCCCTTAAATGTTCACAGCCGATGTCGAATGGCTAGAGGAAGTAGCTACAATTTCCCGATATTCGTGATAAAAAAAATTGAGAATGTCCCTAGGTCAAAAATCGATTGTTAAAACCGGTTGAAAAATTATCTTCAGGTTGAGCTACTGACAAATCGAAGAGAAGCAACTTCTAGCTTTACTCGAAGCGCGTATTTTCACACTCGAACAATAACGTTTGGTAAATAAGCTCAAAAAAATTCCGAAGGGCAAATTCCTCAGCGTGTGTCATTTCACGTTGATACTTTTTCCCCCATGACTTCCCTAACGTACAAATACCCTATAATCATCAACACGACTCGTTATACTTCGTTGAGTCCCTCCCCCCCAAAACATTGGAAAAATACTGTTTTTCAATGTATCCTGAATTTGTGAAAAAAATTAAGGAGAAACGACGAGAGATAGAGATAGAGAAGTAACGACGAATCCGAAGGAGGCGATCAGGCCAGAAAGATAAAAAACCGAAGAATGAAGGAAGAGACGAAGAACAAAGTTGAGAAAGAAACATAGACAAGAAGAGCTATTCGACCGGACATGAGCCTCGAGTGTACAGTTCGTTCAGTTATACTCATTCCTTTTTGCCTGTTTTTTTTTTTTTTTTTTTTTTTCATTTCGAGATTCTTGTTATGTTGTGATGTGTTTACCTTTCGTTAACTAGCTTGTCAGTGAAGGGGTTTCGTGGTTGTCGCTTCATAATATCACTCTCTGCCTCCTCGTAGGCTAGCGAGATGGCGGGTACCTGACGTCACATTGTGAATATATGATCAATGAGAAATCGAGATAATAAGTCAATGATAAAGTAAAACAAACGAAAGAACAACTTATCAAATAATACGGCGATGGGGCCAAACAAAATCGGAGACATTCGTGAGGGCCGGGCGTGTAAAGTCAAAAGAGAGCTCGTGGCAGACCCGGAGGTCAAACAAAAGCCATTTAGTTTCAAATGTACACTGAGAGAAATCGTATCGTGTTCTCAACCATATTTTAACTATATTCTATATTTTCCTGAGGGAGAAAATAATATTTTTCAGCCTCACAAGGAACATCCGTCAGGTGACGCACTTCGATTTTGTGGAAATTTGGATATGTTATAAAGCACAGAAAAGTAAGCGATACGTATTTTTTTTTATCGGCGGACAAACGGTTTTAAGGGATGAAACGCGTCCTCAAAAATGGGGATGTTTTTCGTTTTTCGTCGAATATCAAAATCGATAGTTAAATCGTTAAACGCGTTTTTCGCGAAATGAGATTTTTCAAATTTGCTGACATTGTAACTCAAAGAGCAATTAACAAGTTTTGGCCATGCAGTCTTTATATTTGGCCCAAAATAAGACTTTTTTTCAAGAATACAAAAAATCGAAATTCGGCTTTTAAGGGGGTGAAACAGAGGTTTTAAATTTTTAATGAGGCGGAGTATTTGGGGATATTACGGTATCTGTGGCCCCTAATTCTGACCACGCAGCTATCATATGTGACCCAAAATAAGACTTTTTTGAGGAGTGGTAAAAATCGAAATTCGATCCTTAAGGGGTTGACACAGGGGTTTTAAAGTTTGTATGGGACATCATATTTTTTTTTGACAGATTTGCTTGAAACTTGGTGTAAATACTCTACAATACAAATAATTGAACACGTATTTCTGCATTTCCTAAAAGTGGACCCTTAAGAGAGTTAAACGGGAGGGTAAAAGTTTGTATGAGACAACATATTTTTTTGTCAGATTTACTTGAAACTTGGCATAAATACACTAAAATACAAATAATTAAACACGTATTTCAACAATTTATGAAGTTTAACCTTTAAGGGGGTTAAACGGGAGTGTTAACGTTGATAAGAGAAAACATATTTTTTTACCAGATTTACTTGAAACTTGCTAAATTGATTTGATATAGAACACTAGATGTTTTCCTCTGTGTTTGGTGCGTGTAGACAGTCAAGTAGTACTTTTTTAGCCCCTTAACTGTGTTTGTTTCAGTTGGCATAAATATACCAAACAAATACATGTGTAATTATTCGTACTGGAGTGTATTTATACCGAGTTTCGAGCAAATCTGACCAAAAAATATGTTGTCTCATATAAACTTTGAAACCTCCGTTTCACCCCCTTAAGGGTCGAATTTCGATTTTTACCACTCTTGAAAAAAGTCTTATTTTGGGTCAAATATGAAGACTGCGTGGTCAGAATTAGGGGCTACAGATATCGTAATACTGCCGAAACATTTAATTGAGTACTTTTCTTCCAAAAAATTCCCGAAGATCACCCGAATTTTTCAGCGTTCACACTGGTATAGCCCCTCAAGGTATACTTTCCGCTTACAGTCGTGTTAAGGGGTTACCCCCACTTGCGATTTTGGAAAAATCGATTTTTTTTTATTGCATTTTTTTGAAGTATAATTATCTGAGAATATGTCGTGAAAATTTCAAGTCGATCCGAAAAAAATTGACTGAGATGTGAGCGTTGAAAGAGAAGAATCCGCGTTGAAAGAGCGTCGAAAGAGAAACTTTAAACGCGTTTTTCTCAAAATGGCATTTCTGAAGTCGGTGACCAAGATTACTCGAACACTAATGAACCGATCTTCTCGAAATTTTGCAGGCTTATTTAATACATAAAAATGTAGTCTTTGATCGTTCGATTTTTTTTTCGAAAAAAAATGGCCGTTTTATAGCCAAAAAACGGCCGTTTTTTTTCGTTAAAATCGAACCATTAACTTTGACTGTCCGCCATTTTGTGAAAAATGAATATTTTTTCAAATCCTTCGATTAAAGACTAGTTTATACTTATATTTGACTAAATCCATCCGCATTTTTTCTTTCAGACGATCCACTTCGCCGCAATGTTGGTCACCGCAAACCGTGTATATAAAAACATTATTTCATTCACGGCCATTTGCCACTAAACAATGTAATATTTTTCGATAAAAAAATTACTGAAAGTTCTTCAAGATGTGTTCTTTAAGCTGGTATATTGATCGATTAAAAAAGTTTTGTAGTTTTCTTTAAAAAAATTCATGAAAAAGGCCTTTTTTGCGCTACAAGTGGGGGTAACGCCTTGACCATATTATGATTGCGGTGTCAATGAACTGTCGCGAATTTCATCATTCCCTCTGTACCATGGGCGTTTGTTGTAAATACCATGGACTTTTCTCTCAGCGTACAAGAGAGCGTATCGTGGAGAAACGGATTTTCGATACCGTTCATTTTTCAATTCACAACGGAAATGTAAATTCGAAATTGGCACGAGCTCTCGTTTCATTACACGCGCGTAACAGCATGAGGGGGGAAAAAAAACTGAAAGGATGATCCGTGTGCTGTCGATGGAAGGGGGTTTTTGGGACGATGGGACGGTGCGATACGTGGGAAACTTTGGAGCACGTTGCCTCGTGATCAAACTCGAGAAATCTCGGTTCGCGTTGTTTTCTTTCGTCTTGCCCTCGTATTATTTCCGAATAGTGTTTATTTCGCGCGAAAGAAAACGAAAAGAATCGTCGTCGACGTTGAGCCGCAGCTGCGATAAAAAAAAAAAAAAATATCTTTCGCGACAATGTCAACGGCTCCTTTCTAGGCACGGAGCACACTTATCGGCGCGGTCCGTTCCTGGCGAAACAAAACGAAAACAAAAAAAATGCAAGGTACACGTTGATACGTCGTTGGTGGTCATTTCTTCAAGGTCGTCCCCGCACTGCAAAAATTCACCTGTATACAATTTTGTTTTTCGTGAAAAAAAAAAACATTTCAAAAAAGCCCAAAGTTTGCTCTAGGAACAAACTACTCGCAGGTTTCCTTCTACTTGGCTGAGCTGCGATACCGGGACGATAGCTGTAAATATACGGTTACTCCGCGTACTTTTCTCTTCTCTCTGGCGATACTATAAACGGTACATTGCGGGAAACGTGAAGAAAAGAAGGAAAAGGCATGGTTGAAAAGGCTAAAAAATCTGGCGGTTTCGAAGGAATACGTCGGGCTCTACTTTGAATTTAGGGGCGATTCGAGCGACGGGTGCTTGAACAATATTGCAAAACCTTTCGTTGACGAGATTGTCCCGATAAGGATCGCGTGGACGTCTCTTCATAATGTCGGACTCGGCTTCCTCGTACGCCAGGGAAATAGCCGGTACCTGACAATAATCGTTACTTGAGGATTCAATTTCGCCGCCGGTCGTTGAGAATTCTCGTCGAGAATTGTCTTACAAGGAACATCACTTGAGTGTCCGTCTTCGATTTTGGCGAAACTCATATATGCGATAAAACATTGAAAACTGTTGTACACGTATTTTTTTTTATCGGCGAAAAAACGGCGAAAAAACTTTCTTCAGGGGGGAAACGACCCTCTGAAGAAAGGCGTGTAACCCCGTAATTTTATTTTAATATTTTCATTTAATATTGTATTTAATTGTATTTAATTTAATATTTTAATTATGGCGTTTATTGTATTTATTGTGATTCAATAAATACAATTTATTGTATTTATCGTAATTGAATATTTTAACACGACTGCTAATACTATTGTAATAACATTTGTAATATAAATATTATAATACTCCTATAGTGAATTTTTCATAGTTCTACAACGCCCCTTTCTTTTCCTCTTAATTTTATTTTAATATTTTGATTTAATATTGTATTTAATTGTATTTAATTTAATATTTTAATTATGGCGTTCATTGTATTTATTGTGATTTAATCAATACAATTTATTGTATTTATTGTGATTTAATAAATACAATTTATTGTATTTGTCATAATTGAATATTTTAACACTACTGCTAATACTATTGCAATAACATTTGTAATATAAATATTATAATACTCCTATAGTGAATTTTTCATAGTTCTACATTTAAAAAAAATAGTTTTTGTTAAATTTAGATCTGTGCACTGCTTGTGGGTGAAACTGCAAAACCAACCCTCAACACGATTTTCTTTGAGGGGGGGTTCCCCCCTTCAAACTGTTTTTTTCCACCGACAAAAAAATACGAGTTTAATCATTTTCAATGCTTCATTGTATATTAGCTTTCCGCCCGCAGCTTCGCTCGCGTATACTTGTGTTGAATGCTCCTTAATGAAATGTGCGTCTGAATCGATACTAAGATTTAAGTAAATCTAACCAGATATTTAATTCACCATACAAACTTTGCTACCTCCTTTTCCCCTTAAGGATTGAATTTCCAAAAAACGCGGAAGTTTCATTAATTGTGTCCAGGAGCACTTTAAAAAAGTTTCGAGTAAATCTTCTGACTCAATTTTTTTTAAATTTCCATGCAAACTTTGCCATCCCCTTTCTCCCCTTTAGGGTCGAATTTCTAAAAACGCTGAAATTCGTGTTTCATTAATTGCGTCAAAAAGCACGAATACCAAATTTCAAGTAAATCCGACCAGATTTTTTTAAATTTTCATACAAATTTCGCCACCCCTTTTCTCCCCTTGAGGTTTGGATTTCGAAAAAACGCTGAAATACGTATTTTATTAATTGTGTTGAAGATCATTAATACTAAGTTTGGGGTGAATCTTCTGACCCGATTTTTTTAATTTTCCATACAAACTTTGGCACTCCCTTTCGTTTAGGGGTTGAATTTCGAAAAACGCCAAAATACGTATTTTATTAATTGTGTTGAAGATCGTTAATACTAAGTTTCAAGTAAATCTTCTGACTCAATTTTTTTTAAATTTCTATGCATACTTTGCCATCCCCTTTCTCCCCTTTGGGGTTGAATTTCTAAAAACGCTGAAATTCGTGTTTCATTAATTGCGTCAAAAAGCACGAATACCAAATTTCAAGTAAATCTGACCAGATTTTTTTTAATTTTCATACCAATTTCGCCACCCCTTTTCTCCCCTTAAGGTTTGGATTTCGAAAAAACGCTGAAATACGTATTTTATTAATTGTGTTGAAGATCATTGATACTAAGTTTGGAGTAAATCTTCTGACCCGATTTTTTTAATTTTCCATACAAACTTTGGCACCCCCTTTCATTTAGGGGTTGAATTTCGAAAAACGCCAAAATACGTATTTTATTAATTGTGTTGAAGATCGTTAATACTAAGTTTCAAGTAAATCTTCTGACTCAATTTTTTTTTAATTTCCATGCAAACTTTGCCATCCCCTTTCTCCCCTTCGGGGTTGAATTTCCAAAAACGCTCAAATACGTGTTTCATTAATTGTGTCAAAAAGCACGACTACCAAATTTCAAGTAAATCCGACCAGATTTTTTCCAATTTCCATACAAATTTCACCAACCCTTTTGTCCCCTTAAGGTTTGAATTTCGAAAAATGTCTTCCTAAATGGTGTCTACATCATCAAATCAACATTTCCTCCAAATTTCACGTTTCTATATTGAGCGGCTTAGACTGGGCGAGACTGCCTTTTATATTTATAGATATGAGTTTCAACAAAATCGTAGGCGGACACTTAAATGATGTTCCTTGTTAGGCAACTTTCGTACAAAAGAAGAATCCAACAATAATACTGAGTATTCAGGGGACAACTAAAAAACGCGTTTCGGAACGTCAACAAATAATTCGCGACGACATCGCGAAAAAAGACCGAAATGAACCGCTTAAAGATCACCATGAAATAAAAATCGTAATGTTTCCTGAAAATGGAGCTGAAAACAAGAGGATTTATCGAGCGAGCATTTCGACCCTTTCCGGAATTCGTAAGCTTCGTGGTTAAGAAAAAGTCGATGGAATTTGACTTTACGTTCAACTTCCGGAAAGGCTCGTGATTTTCGCGAATTCTGCCGAGTAGCGACATTTTGTCTCCACTTTGGAATCGACCACTCACCATGTCAGTTCCAAGATCGATGCAGAGAATCGTGACGGTTCCCAGAGGCAGCGGTATGTCGCATAGGATAAAGGCCAAGAACGGCGAAATCTCGGGAATATTTGAGGTCAGAGTATAGGCGATGGATTTCTTCAAGTTGTCGAAGATGAGTCTACCCTCCTCTACACCGGTTACGATGGACGCAAAATTATCGTCGAGAAGGATCATGTCGGCAGCTTGCTTCGAGACGTCGGAACCGGATATGCCCATCGCGACACCGATGTCGGCTTTCTTCAGGGCAGGCGAGTCGTTTACACCGTCACCTGATTATTCAACGAGGATTGATTATCGTCATTCCATTATATACGTGTATACAATTGTCACTCGATCGACAGCAATGAACTATCACAACAGTAATGAACAGTAATGTGTTATCTACATGATAACATCATTCAGATAACACATGTCAACGAATGTAAAATGTCTTGTTGTCTTGGAATAATATAATTCATTGACACCATAATGAATTAGCTTATTCTAATATTATTTTGCAATAGGGATGTTTCCAATAACCAACAATTAAAAATAATATTATTCGGTGATAGCTTATAATTGAAGTAATGCTCGAAAGTGCCTATTTTATTTTATTTTCGTGGAAATTGTACATAAATTTAGATAAGTAAATTGTGAAAAAATATTTTTGCATATTTTGCCCTGAAATGAACGTTCGACTTGCTCCATAAAATCTAAATTAATTTTTTTCTGGAAGGCTAGAAAAAGACGCACATTTTCGTTTTTTACGAATGTAAATGCGTCAAATCCTGCCAAAGATACAGCCATTTGAATGGATAAATGTTAAAAAATGGCAATCAACGAGAAACAACGCCAGGAATTTTTTAAAAATTTCGACACTCGGTTAATATTTTTCAATAAAGTAACTCGATTTTTCAAAATTATTTGTGGATTTTTTTTTTCACTGGCTGCAGTGACGTGGAATTTCTCATGTGTTCCTGCTGGACGGTATATGTCCGACTATATTCCATATAATGACTTCAAAAAATTCACAAAGTTTGTTCAAATGTTAATAAATATGATATACAATTTATAAAATATTTTATTTCAATGGTTCGTCAAAAAAAAAATTCCCCAAAAAAGCATTAAAAAACGGCCTTCACACTAGACGACCCCGTTAAACACTTTCTCAAAAATAGCCAACATCCCTATTATCCAAAGTGACCAAGAGTTTTGCAATCATCGGAAGTTTCCGAAAACAGTTTTGAACACTTTCTCAAAAATAGCCAACATCCCTATTGTCCAAAGTGATCGAAGGTTTTGCAATGCATAATCAGAGGTGTCCGGAAACTTTTGACCGGTAGTGCATATACTTCGACTGTAAGGATCATCTTGGAAAATCGAAGTCAAGCAACGCTTCGAGTCGGATAATCGAAGATCGAGAAAAATCAATTGCTCTCACCGGTCACAGCTACAATGGCTCCCATACGTTGGCAACCTTCGACGATGATGAGTTTCTGCTGTGGCGATGTACGAGCGAACACAATTTCAGTGTGGTACCTTAGAATCTCGTCGAGTTGCGCGGAATCGAGATCCCTGAGTTCACCGCCGTGTACAACGGCTGCTTTGGCCTCGCGTGGATTCACCTCCGAGACGGGAATATTCAAACGCTGGGCAATGTCCTCGATGGTCTCGTTACCTGTGTGTTTTCACAACGGATTTTCACAACGCGAGCAAGATGAGTGCGAGTGGGGCAAAAAGCCGTCGATTCCTCTGGTTTACCTTCGGAAATAATGCCGACGGATTTGGCAATGGCTTTGGCAGTGATTGGATGATCACCGGTGACCATGATGACCTTGATACCGGCTGAACGACACTTGGCAACAGCGTCCGGTACCGCGGCCCTCGGCGGATCGATCATGGACATTAGTCCGACGAAGCGGAGATTTTCACATGGGAAATTTGGATCGTCGCTGTTGAACTTGAAGCCCAGGGGGAACTTGTCGCTCGGGAGCACGAAGTCGCAGAAGCCCAAGACCTTTGGAACACAAAGTACGGAGATACACGGGTAAGTATCGAAATTTCACCCTCGAGAACATCAAAACTAGGCCGCGTAGCTGGCTCGTTGGAGATTGTTTTTTTTATCTAAAGCTACCGTGTCCCGTTTCCGACGAGGGAAAACTTCGTTTAAGGGGCTATACCAGTGTGACACTGAAAAAATCGTTTTTTTTTTTGCCTTTTTCGACAGTTTATACTTTCAGGAATATCCTGTAAAAATTTCAAGGCCGTATCTCTATCATTTTATCTTGCGAAAATCGATAGTTGAATCTTTAAGGGGTGAGATGCAGTCGGAATTTTCAAAAAATCGATTTTTTTTTACATTTTCTTGAAGTATGTTTCGAAAATATTCCCCGAAAATTTCGAGTCAATCCGATGAATAGTTTCCGGGATATCCCACAATTAGTGAAGGGGCGTCGGGTCCCCATGGCAGGTAGCGGCTGACAAACGCGCAAACGATAATACCCGGGAAGGCAGAATGCTTCGAAGACAACAACAAATTGATATTTTGGAAGCTTCCACATCGGAAGAAGCCCTATTGTATGGGCCAGGAATTGATGATTCGATGTAAGCAATTTTTTAATTAGTATTTCTATACATAAATCAAGTGTTAAATTGGAAAACTCTTTCAGAAATTTTCAAAAATGTATTACTCAAAAACTATGAACTTTATCAAAATTTTATAAAGAATACTTTCGTTTTAAAATTGCCCAAAATGTTTTGAAATAATAATTCATCGCGAAAAACTTTAATTTTTTGAAAAATTGTTTTAACAATTGGTTATCAACAATTGAATGCTCGACTTTTCGGCAATAAAATTATGATATTCGGATTCAGCGGATCAAAATACATGAAATAAGTTTAGCTTCATCCATCGAGCTCAAAATTTTACGAACATATAATACCGCATCCACATTGAAAAACTTTAAGGTAGTACCTCCACAGAAGAGTTGAATTAAGAAATGGTTGAAATTTGACATATATGTTGTTTCATACATTATCCAAACATCTGTGCAATTTAAATAAGTTTGACCACCCCAAAGCTGAGATATTTACACTTAAAGTTGGCTTGGTTTACACGTAACAAATGCGTTATGATGGGCGAACAGAGCATCATTAATTCTGCCGTCAAAACTAAAATTAAGAAATTGATCAAAAACGAGGATAAGCTACAGTAAGATATCACGAATAATGTGAAAAAAAATGAGAATGTTTCACCATCTAGTTTCCAAGATATAACCATGAGAAGCCTTCACAATTTTGGTGCAAAGCCTGGAAAAAAAAACAATTGGGGCAAAGCCCGGACAGTCCCGGCAAAATGTTTACTGGCAATGGTCGATCAAAAACACAATACGAGATATATTTTACGGCAATAAATGATATCCATCGTATTATCTACTAGTATCGAGTCAATATTGCGTAGTTTTTAATTTTATTCATTACCAATTAAACCAATTATCAGTCTTTTAAACATGAACATGGTATGTAAACTTTTGGTTGGGATTTTCGCAGAGGAACTACCTTAAACGCGTTTTTTTCGAAACTATGGTTTTCAAGTCGGTGACCACTATAATTCAAGAACCACTCGATGGATTTTGATGAAATTTGGTGCGCTCATTGATAGCATTAAAAGCTAGTCCTTAATCGAAGGATTCTCATTTTTGTTGAAAGTTTATATTTTTTTTTAAATAAACGAGTGATTTTTTGGTCGAAAATCGAAAGCTATACATCGGGAGCCACAATTTTCTTGATTAAAAAAAAAAGTTTCGATTAAGGACTAGATTTATTATTAAACTAATGATTTTTTTCTGGTTTTTTGATTTCAGATGATCGAGTAAAATTTTATGATGGTCACCGCAAAGCACTAAATGCCGAAGGAGGGCCGACAAAGATGGCGATATTTTTATAAGTAATCAATATTTTTCTTTGAAAATTTGTACAAGTCAAGTTGAAACATAAAATAAAAAGTCTGTGCAACCACTTTTGTAAAACAAGCTTAATTACTATAAAAAAAAATTATCGAAAATTCTCGTTTTTTCACGCCTTTTTCACTGCATCTCACCCCTTAAACGCGTTTTTCTCGAAATGAGATTTTTCAAATTTGCTGACATTGTAACTCAAAGAGCAATTACCCGATTGACTTGAAATTTGAACTGAGTACTCTTGAATATATTTACTCTACAATGACGTAGGATATTTTCGATTGGATGAAAATTGACAACTTGGCATTGAAAAAAAAACGACCATTTTATAGGCAAGAAAACAGACTTTTTTTCATAACTACGCCATTTTGTCAGATGTTGATATTTTCCGAAAATCCTACGTCATTGTACAGGAAATACCTTTCAGTTTAAGGGGTTACCCCCACTTGCGATTTTGAAAAAATCGATTTTTTTAATTGCATTTTTTTTGAAGTTAAGTATCTGAGAATATGTCCTGAAAATTTCAAAGTCGATTCGAACAAAATTGACTGTCGAAATTGAGCGTCGAAAGAGAAGAATCCGCGTTGAAAGAGCGTTGAAAGAGAAACTTTAAACGCGTTTTTCTCAAAATGGCATTTCTGAAGTCGGTGACCAAGATTACTCGAACACTAATGAACCGATCTTCTTGAAATTTTGCAGGCTTATTTAATACACCAAAATGTAGTCTTTAATCGTTCGATTTTTTTTTTCGAAAAAAATGGCCGTTTTATAGCCAAAAAACGGCCGTTTTTTTTTCGTTAAAATCGAACCATTAACTTTGACTGTCCGCCATTTTGTGAAAAATGAATATTTTTAAAAATCCTTCGATTAAAGACTAGTTTATACTTATATTTGACTAAATCCATCCGCATTTTTTTTTCAGATGATCCACTTCGCCGCAATGTTGGTCACCGCAAACCGTGTATATAAAAACATTATTTCATTGACGGCCATTTGCCACTAAACAATGTAATATTTTTCAATAAAAAAATTACTGAAAGTTCTTCAAGATGTGTTCTTCAAGATGGTATATTGATCGATTAAAAAAGTTTTGTAGTTTTCTTTTAAAAAATTCATGAAAAAGGCCTCTTTTGCGCTACATGTGGGGGGCCTTAACATTTTTTCCTTTTTCGGTTTCAGCTACTCAATCGGCCGGAATCATGTCAGCATTGAAGAAACTTTTTTTTGCGCCTCCGGAGGCAGCGCCTCATCGCTTGAATCTCAATATTGTTCTATGAAAAAATTATGTAACATAGGTCAAGTATAGCCAAATATATTCTCAATTTTCCGAAACATTTGATCGAGTGCTTATCGTCGAAAAAATTCCCGAAAATCGGCCAAATGTTCAGCGTCCACACTGGTATAGGCCGTTGAGGGCAGCGCGTAGTCAGCTCTCGTCGATGAGCGTTGAAAAGACATAAACATACACGTTCGCCGAGTCCACCAAGTTCGAGATAAGCATTGTTGAAGGCTTCCTTCATCTCCTCGTCGAGGACCTTTTCCTTGCCGCCGATGAAGATCGTGGTGCACCGATCGAGTATTCTCTCGGGTGCGCCCTTCATGACGAGGAGATGGCGCGGGTCATTGGGATCGTCGGGCTCGTGTACGGAGACCTGATACTTGTTGGTGGAGTTGAACGGCACCTCGCAGACCTTTTTGTTCTTCTTGCGAATGCCCATTACGTCGCCGAGTGCAAGTTCCATGCATTTGAGGAGTGCAGCCTCCGAAGCGTCGCCGTTAACTTCGCGCTTGAGAATCGAGAGATGATCCTGGCCGGGTTTGAATTCGGCCCGATTGCACAGGGTGGCAATTTTCGCGAGTGCCTTGAATCCGGGACTGGTCCTGTCGTATTGTACGCCCGACTGATCCTCCGTGGTGTCGGCCTCGATAATTTGATTGTCGAACCACATGTGAGCCACGGTCATTCGGTTTTGCGTGAGGGTGCCAGTTTTGTCGGAGCAAATGGTGGAGGTTGAGCCGAGGGTCTCGACAGCCTCGAGATTCTTCACGAGGCAATTCTTGGAGGCCATCCTCTTGGCTGTTAGGGTGAGGCATACGGTGACAGTGGCGAGCAGGCCCTCGGGCACGTTGGCGACGATAATACCGATGAGGAATATGACGGCGTCCAGCCAATGATAGCCGAGGATGAAGGCAATTACGAAGAAAGTAACGCCGAGGAATACGGCCACACCGGTGATCAGGTGAATGAAATGATGAATCTCCTTGGCGATTGGTGTCTCGCCGGTATTCAAGCCTGACGCCAAACCTGCGATTCTTCCCATGACCGTCGAATCACCGCAACAAACTACGAGACCTTTGGCCGTACCCTCCACGGCGTTGGTCGAGAAAAACGCGAGATTCTTCGTTTCCAATGGATTCTCGTTCGTGAATTCGGGCGATCTTGATTGGGGCTCGGATTCGCCGGTCAGCGAGCTGTTGTCGACCTTGAAGCCCCGGGACTCGATGATCCTTATGTCGGCCGGTATGCGATCGCCGAATTTCACCTCTACCACGTCACCGAGCACGATATCCTCGGCACGCAGTGTCATCTTTTCGCCTTCTCTCAATACCGTCGCGAATTGCGGCACCATGTTCTTGAACGATTCCATTATTTTGCTCGATTTGCTCTCCTGGTAGTACGAGAATATACCCGTTACTATCACCACCGCCGAAAGTACGATACCGAGGTAGAGATTGTCGTCGTTCGGATCCTCGCTCGTCGAGGCCTGAATCGAGTACGCGATGAAGCACAAAATCGCACCGATCCACAACAACAGGGCGAAACCACCGAACAAATTCTTGCAGAACTTCACCCATTCGGGCGTTTGCCTCGGCGGCGTGAGGGCGTTCGGACCGTCCCTCTCGAGATTCTCCTTTGCTTTCGCATGGCTAAGGCCCTGTCGATCGCAACAATAAAACAACGATTTATCTTCTGTGCAAGGAAATTTCTCATCTACACTGAGAAAAAAAAAACCAATTGAAGCGAAAAAATGTATTGGTTGGTTCGAGTAAATGTGCTGCGGAGTGCCACCGATGTATGAGGTTGTTACAATACTGTGAGTATTGGAAAATGTGATTGATTTAAATGACATATTGTTTTATTTGAAAATGCTCTTCTGTTCTATGAATATCTACATTATCCTTCAAATAAAATTATATTCTATTGAAATCATTCTATATACAATACGTAGATGTATGGATGGAATAGTTGAGCGGTTGCTACATTTTTTATTTCGTACAAAAATATAATCAATCGAATTAATTATTTCTTTACTGCATTCAAAGGAATATGCCATGGGACGTAAGTTTTTCAATTTGTTTTAAATCTTAAATAAAAAGTGAGCATTAGAATGATCATCCACGATAATGGTGGAGAGAATGTCAGATATCCAATGGAATATGCATGGAGAGAATATCAGATATTCAACTGGTAAGAACAGATACTACACTTTGATATTAGCCACAGGCCAAGAAGCGATACTCTTCAGAGTTTCTCCGGCGTTTAAGGGAGACTTTGTCCTTGAAATCGGCGGGAGATGTTAACGGCTCAACATGAGCAGCTAGAAGAAGAGGAGGGATGCCTCTATGGACCAGGCATTGCCGATTAGCGGTAATTATAAACACATTTGTGTAAACACATTACAAAACTTTAAACGCGTTTTCCTTGAAAACACATTTTTAAAAATGGCTGACATTCTCCTGACCGCTGTAATTAACATATCGACCTGAAATTTGGAGAGCATACTCAGAAAATATGTCTTCACGGAATGACGGATCGTTTTTTCGATAGATACATTTTTGCATCTATTATTTATCTTTTTATGCGAAAAAAAACGCGAAAATTCGATTTTTTTTTAAATTGCCGCCATTTTCCGAAATTTGTACTAAACGAAAATCCCATCCGTCATCCCATGACCAAAGGGTCACGGATTGATAATATGCTTTGAATTTGTGTTTCAGATCAACAAAGAGGGGGCAGTGATGTCAGCCGTTTAACTCCCGCGATTTAAGGACCTGTTTTCGCGGAGCTGCAACGGCCGCCATTTTGGTTTTTTTTTCAAACAAATTTGTTTTTTAACGTTCTGTATATCATGAATAAAAGCAAGAAAAAAACCGCACTCAAAAAGCTTTAATCGTTTCCTTAAAAAAAAATAAAATGTAAACACTTGATATATGGCACTCCAAGGACAAAGTCTCCGTTAAGTAGATTTTCGGTTCGCGCTACGCTTACGAGAAACGAGCGCGCGTGCGGCTTCTAGCGGTTACGCCGAGAACTACGGGTTTCCTCACACCTATTATTTCGGTGGCGCTCGCCCATGATTTGGTTGCATTATTTTCAACCAAATGCGCAAGAAACAAATTTCATTTTCGCATAATTTTGTAACCAATTCAGACATTTGCTTAATATTTTTTCAATTAAAATAAAATATTCATATTTTAACGAATAATGTACTTGGAAAGCAACATCGGATATGGTGAAAAAATAAAATAACATATTTACTCAATGGAAATTTTATCTGAATCAAAGGAGCGAAATTCAATTTTTCTTGTGTACTCGAATCAACAATATTCATGTTGTGAATTGAAACGCTTTTTTTGTTCGTTGCAGAAAATGCATTCAAAACTATATAATTTGTTCGCGATAATTTTTTAGACATTTTCAATAATATATTGTTCTCGGCTAGCAATATATCTTTTGAATGAAAAAAAAAACTTTTAGTTTTGTCATGTTATTAATGTCAATAGCGTTTTGTTTGGACTAATAAATCCGATCATTTCGACCAACAATTTTACAATTGAATCAACGAAATTTCATTCAATAACACCAATGATATTGGATCAATGATTTTTTTCTCAGTGTATACAATTATTCTATAAAATAAAATTCTATGTACGTAGATAAATTTGTATATGTTGGTATCGGCAGTCCTGGATTTGACAATAGGCTGTAAAGGGGGCGGCGGATTTTAGAGGCATCTAAAATAGCCTAGGTAAATACAAGTGATTGAGGGGAGGCACCTAAGTAAACAACGAGAAAAACCAGGTAAACTTCGGGAATTTTTATCTCAAAAACTAATGTTCCGATTAGATCCCGGTTTTTTTTATTGGAAAATACGTACATTGAGGTATGTTTAGGAATTTTTTTAAATAACTTCTTTGACTGGAAGTGATTCAAACGCGATTATCTCGAAACATAGTTTTCAAAGTCGGTGCCAGATGTACCTCGAAAACGGCTTGTCCGATTTTGTCCAAATTTGGATACAATATTTTTCGATAGTTTTTCTCGTTCGCCACGTAGGATTTTTTTTTTAATTTTCATTTTTGACGGAATTACGACCGTTCTAATTTAACATTCGTTTTTCGTTCGCAATTTCCGACGATTTTGGACTGCCCACACATTGCATAAAAAAGCAATAATTCCATCAAATGAAAAACCCGCCTAAATTGATTCTTCTAATATTGAAATATCCTTCAACTATTAGTCGAGACCTCTCAAAACGTAAAGAAGTTGGCCCTTAATGCTACCACATTTAGTTGAAGGATTGACGACTAAGCGAAGGACTTTTCAATATCACATTACACAAAACATCAACACGTATATGGAAAAACTTTACGGACGGAGGTATTTGAATAAATTCGCTATGACTCACGTTTTCTGGATGCGTCTGAAATCTCTGGTAGAGCTCTTCAGGAGTGACTTTGTGAAAGTCAATGTCCAACTCCTGTTTCAAGTCATCCAAATTTTCCCCCTTCTTCTTCGGTGGAGCCTTCCGCCGCGACTGCGTCAAGAAAACAAAAAGCATCCAAGGTGAGACGTTAACCAAAGATCAACTTACGAATGATCATCGTCGCACTCCGTTACTCGCGACTCTAATGGAAAGCCATTCGAACAGATGTTCAGTTAAGTCCTTCCAATACAAAATCATTTCAATTTTAAATGGAAACACGAATCAGCAAAACACTTCGGAAATAACTTTTGTTTTTTTTTCCCACGTTTTTAAATAAAAATGGACGTGATCACGTATTATTAACGAAAAAAAATAATTTCGTAACAGCGAAGATTGTAGGCAAAGTGAAGCTTTTTTATCGAAGGAGATCGGATAGATTTTCGTGAACAATTATTTCAAGATCATGATATCATAGGTCGTTGGATTCGTCTGAATATCAGCTACAACGTCTTAATAAAAAATAAACACGTTCCCACTCGTAAAACCATTGATGACCTTGAGAACGCAAAAACTATGACCTTGACAAAAATGAATTTTTCACCACTGTATCAGCCCTTCGGAATCAATCAAATTACCTCCTGACATTTTTTTCGTCACTCTAAAGGCAACGGAGATATTTGGGGTGATCACGTATATACAGGGTGTCCCTCTTGTCACCGCCACCCGAAATAACTCGACAATTATCGACGTCACGAAAAAATGTTCCAGACAAAAGTTGTACGGTGTGAAGGGGGCCATCAAATGCGACCAATTTTTTTTATTTCGGTGGAGGCGCTGATGCACAGTGAAGGTCACCTCCACTTTTTTAAATGAAATGGTACATTTTTTTTCAACCATCTTGTGGAGAACTTCAAGCCGCATGAAAAACATTAGGGGGTCAAAGTCGTTCAAGGTCATTCAAGGTTAGTATCGATGGTACAAATCTAAATAGGTGACCTTGAACGCCTTTGACCCCCTAATGTTTTTCATGCGGCTTGAGGTGCTCCACAAGATGGTTGAAAAAAATGTGCCATTCCTTTAAAAAAAGTGGAGGTGACCTTCACTGTGCGTTAGCGCCTCGAACGAAATAAAAAAAAATTGGTCGCATTTGATGGCCCCCTTTACACCGTACAACTTTTGTCTGGAACATTTTTTTGTGATGTCGATAATTAACGAGTTATTTCGGGTGGTAGACTTAAGAGGGACACCCTGTGTGTGTGTGTGTATATATATATATATATATATATATATATATATATATATATATATATATATATATATATATAAAGAGAAAGAACGTTACGGCGACACGCATGAATACATACGTTGTTTGGCATAGGCAGATGATACGAATTAATAAGTCAGATCTTATTAACCCCTCTCTCAATTAAAACAAGCCGGGACGTTCTTCTCGTCTCCAACTCGTACGGCCCAGTTAGTTCGCGCGTCTCACCGACTGCGACTATACAATTTTGTTTTCGGCCCGTACTCGCATATTTTTCCATAACGGGATTCCGATTGCTCGAAAGCATATTTGAGTTCAACCAGTGGCAAAATAAAATTAAAAAAAACGTGAAGAAACCTCTTTAGCCGAGAAAACAACCGCTTTTTCCAGTGATTAGTTGAACAAAATGTGAATAGTTGAACAAAATTCAGATAAATGCTACAGCTGAATTTTAAATGCTACGGCTGAATTTATCTGAATGTGAATTTAATCCACGCGAACGTGCTCGTTGAACTAGATATGAATCGTCGTCCCGTGACGTTATTTATTATTGTTCGAGCTGCGAATAATAATTACAATCGTAGAAAAAAAATTAGTAATGAAAGAAGAGAAGAAACAATTTGCAGAATAATAATCATTAGGGGTTAAAATGATCGTAGAGAAGAGATATTAGTTCATAGATGCTGGCCCAATGCCGACCGATTTGTAGTTGTTCTCCCTGCATTCTAGTAAAAATTAAATTTTTAGTTAGTTAATTTAAAAAAATCGTGTACCATCACCCTTTTAATTATTCGTGCGAATATTTCGATACTCGTATCGAAGAAGACCAGTGTTAAACGCAGTGCATTTTAGTTGTTCCACCGGTGTTAAAAAGTGTGCGAGTGCAGTCAAATTCGGTTATTCCTACAGAGTGTGTACCAAGGAGAGACCAATAAATTGCAGCTAGGAAGAAAAGACCAGAGCGGAAGAAAAAAGTTCGGAAAGAGAAGAAGGACGGGTGAGACTTTTTGTTGTTTGCGACCGTAGATTATTTATGTACACCATTTGTCACGTCAGTTATGTGCAAGCGATGACATACGAGAGCCTTGTTTCGATTGGAAATATATTGCAACTAGATCGAACGGAACTTCTTCACTCGTGATTGAAAGTCATTGTTTTGCCGATCAAACTTGTCGATGTACGGGCGATCGTCGATTGAAAGAGAGAGACCTGAATGTACGTACATCGTGAGACAGGGTAGAAAGGATTTGCAAGGCTCATCGTTGGTTCGTCGAGCGTGATAGGTCAGGGGGTGAGTTGTTGAAAAGGGCAACGATAGCTTTGTGCGTCAGCTGACGATACTCGAGCCAAAATAAATATATATGCACAGGGAGTTCTGTTATAAATGGATAATCCTGCAACTGTCGATAGGTCAGATCATGTGCTGCTATATGCTGGAATTTCGGTTTAGTCAAAGACCCACGGTTTTCGAGATTTTGGGCTTTGTGTAATTTTTTGAAAAAAAAAAATAATCTGCTTTTGGTTTTTCGCAGGCCATTTCTACAAATGATATGAATCGACAATAACTACGCAACTTTTTAAAGTAAAAAAACCAATTGAATAAAAAAAATATATTGGTAGATTCAAATAAATGTCTGATCGCGGAGTGCCACCGATATATGAGGTTGTTACAATACTATAAAACATTGGAAAATGTGATTGATTCAAATAACATATTATTTCATTTTTAAATCTCTTCTGTTCTCTCAATATCTTAATTACCCTTTGAATAAAACTATGTTCTATTGAAATCATTCTATATACAATCCGTAGATGTATGGATAAAATAATTAAGGTAGTACCTCCACAGAAGAGTTGAATTAAGAAATGGTTGAAATTTGACATATACGTTATTTAATACATTATCCAAACATCTGTGCAATTTGAATAAGTTTGACCACCCCAAAGCTGAGATATTTATACTTAAAGTTGGCTTGGTTTACACGTAACAAATGCGTTATGATGGGCAAACAGAGCATCATTAATTCTACCGTCAAAACTAAAATTAGGAAATTGATCAAAAACGAGGATAAGCTACAGTAAGATATCACGAATAATGTGAAAAAAATGAGAATGATTCACCATCTAGTTTCCAAGATATAACCATGAGAAGCCTTCACAATTTTGGTGCAAAGCCTGGCAAAGCCTGGAAAAAAAACAATTGGGGCAAAGCCTGGACAGTCCCGGCAAAAAGTTTACTGGCAATGGTCAATCAAAAACACAATACAAAATATATTTCACGGCAATAAATGATATCCATCGTATTATCTACTAGTACCGAGTCAATATTGCGTAGTTTTTAGTTTTATTCATTACTAATTAAACCAATTATCAATCTTTTAAACATGAACATGGTATGAAAACTTTTGGTTGAGATTTTCGCAGAGGAACTACCTTAAGCGGTTGCTACAACATGTTTTATTTTGGATAAAAATATAATCAATTGAATGAATTCTTTCTTTACTACATCGAAACGAATATGCCATGAGACGTACATTTTTCAATTTGTTTTAAATCTTCAATAAAAAGTGAGCATTAGAATGATCATCCACGATAATAGTGGCGAGAATATCAGATATCGAATGGAATATCCGTGGAGAGAATATCAGGTATTCAACTGAGAAGAATAGATACTACACTTTGATCTTAGCCACAGGCCAAGAAGCGATACTCTTTAGAGTTTTTCCCGCGTTTAAGTAGATTTTCGGTTCGCGCTACGCTTACGAGAAACGAGCGCGCGTGCGGCTTCTAGCGGTTACTCCGAGAACTACGGGTCTTCTCACACCTATAATTTCGGTGGCGCTCGGCCATGATTTAGTTGAATTTTCTCAACTCAAATTTTATTTTCGCATAATTTTTTAACCAATTCGGACATTTGCTTAATATTTTTCAATCAAAATAAAATATTGATATTTTAACGAACAATGTACTTGAAAATCAATATCGGATATGGTGAAAAAAAATAACATATTTACTCAATAGAAATTTTATCTGATTCAAACGAGCGAAATTCGATTTTTCTTGTGTACTCGAATCAACAATATTCATGTTGTGAATTGAAACGCTTTTTTTTTTCGTTGCAGAAAATGCATTTAAAACTATATAATTTGTTCGCGATAATTTTTTAGATAGTTTCAATAATATATTGTTCTCGGCTAACAATATATCTTTAGAATGAAAAAAAAACTTTTAATTTTATCATGTTATTAAAGTCAATAGCGTTTTGTTTGGACTAATAAATCCGATTATTTACACCAACAATTTTACAATTGAATCAACGAAATTTCATTCAATAACACCAATGATATTGGATCAATGATTTTTTTTCCTCAGTGTACATTTTTTTACACCGCAGGCTTCAAAGTCAGATGTTCGAATTGGTTTGTATGAAAATTCTCCATAAGATCTTTTTTCATTTTCTTTAAGTTTATTTTATTTTCTTTTTTCATATAATTTCCTTAACATTTAAGGTTAAAAAGAAGACTTTTCTAGATACAACAAATAACCAAGAGTATTTTAAAAAAAACCGGGTTAATAAAAGTTATAATTTGCAGAAATGGCATGCGAAAAACCAAGAGAAGATGATTTTTATCTCGAAAACCGTGGGGCTTTTACTAAACTGAAATTCCAGCATATGGTAGGACATGATCTGACCTATCGATAGTTGCAGGATTATCCATTCATAACAGGACACCCTATATATATATATATATATATATATATATATATATATATATATATATATATATATATATATATGAATTTATTTCAAGGCTCGACGTGGGTGTTGGAAATAATTCTGAGAGCGAGAAAGGGCGAGACTGAGAGCAGCAAAAACACATACAATCGACCAGTTTGAGGTTATTTTTTCCTCGATTCAACTCAAGTGATAAGTAGGTCGACGTGGCAACGGAAAAATCACGAGGAAATAAAGTTCGAGAGATACGGAAAATCTCACGATCCATCACGCTATTGAAGAGGTCGACGAAAAGAACATATATATTCGGCGATTCCCACTATCCAATTTATGCGTTACCATAATAATAATGAGTTCATTATTATTCAATTCGGAACGTTGTTGGACGGCTGTGAGGTAATAGGGTAAACCGACCAGTGAATGGACGAATAACGACACTTTAGGATTCTATTCTAAAACTATTTTTTTCATTGCTACAGCTAACTGAAAATATTATTTTGACAGTGGAAAATGTATTCGCTGTAATTGCAAAAATATTGGAGAAATTGATAAATTAGTAGCGAAACGACCATCGCGTAAGTGAATGGACGAAATGGGCTATTAAATGGGCTAGCCAGCGCATAAGTCGCTTGGATCTCAATATTTTTCTATGAAAAAATCACGTAATATAGGTCAAATATAGCCGAATATATTATTAATTTTCCGAAACATTTAATTGAGTACTTTTCTTCCGAAAAATTCCCGAAAATCACCCAAATTTTCCGCGTTCACACTGGTACAGCCCCGTGACTTATTTTAAATATCAATCAGCATTCATCCCTTCGCTGGTCGTCGATTCAGTGGTCGGTTTACCTCGGAATAGTCAGGTCGTTTTTTCTGACATAGTATCGACATAACGATTAGGCGTTAGAATATTATATTCGTTAATAGACCAGGAGCATTAGATTGAAAAGAGCCAGAGCACCGGAAGCGAAGAGAACAATTTCTCGTTCGGATCAGAAGAGCTCGATAAAAACGAGCAGCGGATAGGGGATTGTTAGCGAATAAGACCGATAATGAAAGAGAGAGAAAGAGAGAAAGTGTAATGCAGCAGAGAGAATTTATGCCACTCCGTTTCTCGTGACTGAAACAAGATTTGTCAGAGAATCGATGCAGAGCGGTCGAGGAAGAGTTTCCCTCGACACAGGTGAACAATCGTGGGGATACCTTGTACATTCCATCCGCGGTTTTGTTGTCGTCGCGAACGTTGGGCAATGTGGCGACCCGATAAGAATCTGACCGGCCATGCTGTAAAAAAAAATCGTGCGAAACGAAAATAAAACATGTACGAAAAAAAAAGATGAGAAAAAAAAACAAATGAATACAAAAAAGAATATTCGAAACAAGGGCGACGAATTCGAAGTGGGGATCGACGGAATTATTTTTCTTCGGGGAAAATCTAAAAAAGGAAACAATTATTTCGGATGATAATCGCGATGATCGAAGGGCGCGATTTTTCGTCGAATTTCTTCCGAATTTTTCGAAGACTTTTTTGCCTTTCATTTGTTATAACGGTGACGCTTGCATCGTTGGAATGCAATAATTTTTTTTTATTACTTCATTTTTATTGTACAAAGCCTTTTTATTTGCAAATTGAGGTCGTAAATTTCCAATAAGAATGCGTAGGAACGTTTGAGCGATCATCGCAGCCTCAGTTGGCGAGAAGAATTTCAGTAATTTAGAATTGATTTTTGTTGCATTCCAACGATGCAAACTCCGACGTTATAATTTTATGCAGTCCAAGGTAACTATTTCGCTGAGTATCGTTAGAGCAGCTTCCGTCAGAACTTCATGAGCGGCGCATAGTTATTGCGAGGAATTTTTCGTCGATATATTCTCGATGGAACGAGAGATTGGTGGGGTCGATATTTGTTTTCCCGTTTAAACAAAAGTTTGGGAAAATTAATTTCCTTGACTATCATTTTTCATTTTTCGAGCGCAATATTTACGGGTCCTGTCACTTTCGTAGATGCAGTCGAGGTATCCTCTGCTTCGCGCACGCTTCTTTGTGGATAAATAAATGATACTCAATAACGTATGGAAAAGTGGCCGGCGAGACAGCTGCAAAATTTTATTTTGCATTAGCTGGATATAAAGTCGGAAGAATGTGGGTATAAGTGCCGGGACGTACAGGCGGTTAACTTAAGGGCTTACACCTAGGACATTTTTTTTAACATACGGTGAAGTGACGTTATTTTGGCACCCCGCCAATTATCGACACTTCTCTGATTTATTATATACCTACACAGTGGTCGTTGAAGTGCCAATAATTGGGCCCTTAAAATGCAAATAATTGGGCCCTTAAAATGCCAATAATTGGGCCCTTAACATGCAAATAATTGGGCCCTTAAAATGCCAATAATTGGGCCCTCAAAATGCAAATAATTGGGTCCTTAAAGACCCAATAATTGGGCCCTGGAAGTGCCAATAATTGGGCCCTGGAAGTGCCAATAATTGGGTCTTTGAAGTGACAATAATTAGGCCCTAAAAGTGCCAATAATTGGGCCCTTAGAGGGCCAATAATTGGGCTCTGGAAGTGGCAATAATTTAGCCCTAAACATGCCAATAATTGGGCCCTATAAGTGCCAGTAATTGGGCCCTTAAATTGTCAATAATAGGGTACCTTACCCTATCGATTTTTGGCTTTCGACGACTTCTCAAAATATAACGTTTCTTGGGTCTTTGAAGTGACAACAATTGGGCCTTTGAAGTGACAATAATTGGGCCCTAAAAGTGCCAATAATTGGGCCCTTAAAGGGCCAATAATTGGGCTCTGGAAGTGGTAATAATTTGGCCCTTACAATGCAAATAATTAGGCCCTTAAAGGCCCAATAATTGGGTCCTGGGAGTGCCAATAATTGGGTCTTTAAAGTGACAATAATTGGGCCCTAAAAGTGCTACTTATTGGGCCCTTAAAGGGCCAATAATTGGGCTCTGGAAGTGGGAATAATTTGGCCCTAAAAGTGCCAATAATTCGGCCCTAAACGTGCCAATAATTGGGCCCTAAAAGTGCCAATATTTGGGCCCTTAAATTGCCAATAACAGGGTACCTTACCCTATCGATTTTTGGCTTTCGACGACTTCTCAAAATATAACGTTTCAGAAATATTATCTAAAAATTTCAAGTCGCTCCGTTCAAAATTGAGGGAGTTAGATCGCCGTTTATAGGTAGGTTCCGTGAGCCGGTGAACTTTAAGGTGTTCCTTTCGCGAACCCGAATATTCAACAATTCTGATTTTCGTCTATAATCAAGTAAAAATAGATCCCAGTATACCGGTAAAATTTCAAGCGAAGCGTTTTTTTTTTTCACCGAAAATCGATACTTTCTCTTTGGACTGCGGCTATTTTTTCGAAAATCGATATCTTATTAAATCCTTCGTCTAAGCACTAGATAATATCAAGCAAAAACTAAACGAGTTTGATTATTTTTATTTCTACCACGTTTAAAAGTATTTTTCAATGCAAACAATTTTAAAGATACTTTAAACCATACGCTTCCGGGTTGAAAAAAATTGAAAACTGACGAGTTTTCCCAGAAAAAAATCGCGAAAATTCCTCTTTTTTTGTCCGGCCACGAGCTGGGTGTAACCCGTTGAACAATCTTTAAGTTTGTGTACGCTCTGCCGATGCCAGTTTTTTTGGCGAATAATGTAAAAAAAATGGGAAAGAAGGCTTTGAGTTCGCAAGTGCTATTGAGTAGCTTATTGTGCTTCACAAAAACGTCATGGATCTATGGATTTTCATTCTCAAATCACCATGTACCTACACAACACTTTAAATTTACGGCTGTGGCGATGGACAATTTTCCAAAAAACCTCAATCGCAAAGGTTTATAGAAAATAAAACCATTCGACCTTTTCTGTACAGTGTCACACAAAAGTACAGTAGAATTGATTTTGTTTTGAGACAATGCGACTAGATTGCATTTCAAGACAAGAGTAGTAGTCGTCGAGGTATAGACAGATTACTGACCGCGTTTGTCATGCGGTCGCGTTTCCGGTAACAATCAACAGCAGACCAGTGAGGAAGACTAGCCGAAATTGTGCCACAATCTTATTTTCCATATTCCGGTACACAAGGCACCACTGACGGGTTGCGAAAGTTACCAAAAATTTGCTGCCGCCGTTTCGTAAAATATTCAAGAATTAACTATTAATAATTTTTTATTTAATCTGAACTAACTGTTGATCATTTTCAAGAACTGTTGATCATTTTTCCAAATCAATTCTTCATTTTTTTCCAATCAATTTGCTGCCACCGTTTCGTGAAATATTCAAGAACTTACTGTTAATCATTATCAAGAACTGTTAATCTTTTTTTACTAATATTTTGGTCACATTAGTAAGGTTCTGTTATTTCCAACGTTACGGACTTTTATTCTCGAGTGGTACGTCCTTTTGGTACCTTTTTAGGTACCTTTTTAAGTATACTACTTTAGGAATATACTTTAGGAACACTTTGGTACCTTTTTAGGTACATTGCATTATTTTAACGATTTAGGATTAATTTAAGGATCCATTTTTGAGGATTCATTCAAGAATAATTGTATAACAGAATAACTGTATGATTATTAATACCACTTAATTTTATTTTGGATTTACGATCTTTGTGCCAGGGCCGACAAGCAGCTCTAAATTGCATGTGGGACAATTCCGGACCTTCGTGAATGCCCTGTCAAGTCTTTTTTTAGCATTGGAAATGCTTTTGAAACTGTTTGTGTTTGTTGAGGTAGGCTGAATATAGGGGTCCGAGTAGCTGGATGTAACACGAAACTAAGGCTACCCCCACTCCACTGCCACTGTGCTGCAGTAGAGTGGGGGGAGCTGCGACATGCTGAATGCCTGTGATCGATTGAAAAATGCCCTCTCCCCACCCAATTCTAATCTCGCTATCAATGTAAAAATTATATCACCTCAACGTATCAATATTATTCGAAAAATAATACAAACCGACTCACATTATTTACATATACCCGTTTTTTATAACCCGAAAAGTCTAATTACATTTTCAATGCCATGAAATCGTTGCACCTTGTGTAATATCTGTAGATTTTTCGTTAATGTCGTTATGGGGTAAGGGCAAAATGCTACCACCAAACTGAATTTTTTTCTGGAAGTTTATCATCTCTTGGCTGCTCATCCTGTGCAGTTTGGATACGATTCCCGGTGCCGTTCCTTTTTAAATTCGTAAACTCGACGTATTTCGTGGGCTTATGAAAATTACGCTTATGGAACACTCTTATATTTACATATGTTCACAAATAGAAGTAGAAAAATGGTTCGAAAACGTGCGTTCAATATGACGATTATTTCATAACAAAATTAAAAGTACGATTAGGGATAAGCCTGGTACAATTGAGAAACAATATTCCCAAATTACACCTTTGGAATATTTCTTTTTGAATGTACAGACAATATGCCCGTATCCACGATTGGTCCATTTTGAGTTGGCATTATACAAGAGGAATAAATTAATCAAATGACAACATCGATGGCTTTTCTTTACGATTTGAAAGGTTACAATTGACAACAAAAGTTCCGGTAAATATTAACAAGTGGGGCTCCAGCCCTAATCGGCTCCAAAAAAATTTTCACATGTTCGGGGCTATTCTGCAGCATGAAAATGTTTTTTTTTTATGATAGGGGAAGGGTACTTTATTTAAAAAAAAAATATTTCCGGAAAATATTCGATTTTTGAAATACGTTTTCTGTACGCTACTCTAATTTGTTTGGGTTTGTTTTAGTCAAACACCTCCATACTTTTAAAAAAATTAAAAAAATCATTTGGGGGTTAAAATAAGGGTTGAAATTGTCTTCCCCCGACTTGAATATTATAAACAAAGTGCCCTGAAATACATCAACTCGGTACCAAATTTCTAAACCCCTTTTCTAGCTGGAGCCCCACTTGTAAATATTTAGTTTCATAGGCGTAGGATTGGAATATTAGAACAGTATGCTTGCCCTGAATACGGAATATTGTTTTGTTCGGAAACCTTTGGTGTCCGTTAATCGAGTATGATGGTGGCCACAATCCGATAAGATTGAACAACGCAGATTGATAAGTGGTGACACGTAACTAATCAAGTCCGCGATAAGCGTGGGATATCGTAAGCATTGAAAATCCACGATGAAATATGTGCGGGGGCACGCAAACACGAGAAATACCATACAGGAAAGGGGCACGTAACAATAAGGTATGTATTGGGACGTGAGAGTAAACCGCAATGATACCGTGCAATTCTGATATAATTCACAGTGAGCTTACGAGAAGAGTGCCTATATAGCACACGTCCCATTGCATCCCTTCCGTCTCTTCATCCCTGCCTCTACACTCCTCCCACCTCTTCTTCAGCTCGCTTTTGTCACGTGAGTTGCTAAACGAGCTTGACTCACATATACACACACAAAGGGTGTCTCAAAATGACCTGACATTTTAAATTGCGCGCCATTTTTTTTTCGTGGCGAACATAGGAGCTCGAGGAAGCAATTGGACGCACCATTTGTGAAATGAGTCAGCAATTATGCCAAAATGTTATTGAAAATTGGAATTTGACAAAGTTTAAAATGTTCGTACCTTCTATTAAAATAAAAATGTTCGTACTTTTCAAATAAATAATACATTTTATTGATACATTAAAATGTCAGGTCATTTTGAGACACCCTTTACATATATATGTTACCGGAAATGTATTAAGGGGTTAGGTCGCTCTAGAATTTCCGAAAAATCGATTTTCTTTTAATGGTCCCCTAGGACCTCAAAAATGGTGTCCCAAAAAATTATGGCGGGGAAAAATCTCTAATTACTCGGTTTTCGAATTTTAGTAAAAGGCCGCCTGGTCTGCAGCGAGCTACTCAAAACTTCAAACGCGTTTATCTCAAAGCTGCACTTTTAAGTTGGCCGGAAACATAACTCAGACAATTTTCAACCGATTCACTTGAAATGTTGAATATATCTTGAAAAATACATTGTCTATGGAAGTACGTAGGATTTTTTTTATATTCCATAGTTCATTTGTTATTAAATATTACCTGGGGAATTTTTAGGCAAATTTTTCACTTTCCACTTTAGAAGTGCGTCATTTGGCCAAAAATCAATATATCGAAAAATTCCTACGTACTTCTATAGCAGTTATTATATATAATGGAAAAAAATGCATTGGCTCATTATAATTAAAAAAATTACAGGAGTTGTTTGTCCGGGCGTAGACCCTGAAAAAACGGAGACGTCATCGCAAAAACGCTGCACAGCCGCCATTTTGAAATTAATCGCTTCAAAAAAATTATTGTATACAGTCACTGATATGTATGATACACACCCTTTTTTGTAATCTCGATTTATTTCGTAGTTTTTCTGAAAAAAAAATCCCCAAAAAGCCTATTTTCTCGGCCTCTAGAGTGGCCTAAGGCCTTAAATTGTTCTCAAATATTTATTTCTCCGTCTCCGTAGACTGCTTTCGGGGCGCTACGTTTTATTTTTCATTTACGAGTGAATTTATTTATTTATCCGTTTTCTCTAAACGATACGGCTGATTAGATCGATCTTTAATTCCCGTGGTTGTGTTTTTTTGTGGGCGAATTAAAGAAAAATAATTGGGGTTTCGTTGTCTTTCGTTATCTTGCACAGTATTGGCTCCCTGTCATATTTGATGTTGAGATAAATCGTTGAAAAAAGACTGCCTTGTCGTTGAATTCACTACATGCATGTGTGTGCCTATGTCACATTGCATCAATTCAGCTATTCGATCACACCGAGCGCGAAATCACGAAGAAACTCGCGCGCAAATATTTTTCTAGTTGGATCAATCTTCGCCGCATTGAATATTACGAGTCCAAGCTGAATTTGCACATAAGGCTCTTCGCGGCCTCGCGAACAATCGTTCAAACGATTATTCCATCCCATCAACGAATTTAATGTTGGACGGCCATTCGTGTACTCTCAATCGTAATACTAATGCGAATTTTAGCTTGGATCTAATGAATATGTGATGCTCGTTAATTCCGAGTGGAAAAGTATGCACTCTTGCTACACGGTTTTTTCTATTTTTTTTAGCATCCCCCCCCCCCCCCCCCCGTGTCCAAACCAAATGTTCATTAATTAGCAGCTGCACGGTTGAAAAAAAGGGACAGAGAAACGAGAAAAGCGTGCTGAAGTTTTTGAGTTCGCTAAAGGGAGACTTTGTCCTTGAAATGCAGCGGGAGATGTTAGCGGCTCAACATGAGCAGCTAGAAGAAGAGGAGGGATGCCTCTATGGACCAGGCATTGCCGATTAGCGGTAATTATAAACACATTTGTGTAAACACATTGCAAAACTTTAAACGCGTTTTTCTCGAAAACACGTTTTTAAAAATGGCTGACATTCTCCTGACCGCTGTAATTAACATATCGACCTGAAATTTGGAGAGCATACTCAGAAAATATGTCTTCACGGAATGACGGATCGTTTTTTCGATAGATACATTTTTGCATTTATTATTTATCTTTTTATGCGAAAAAAACGCGAAAATTCGATTTTTTTTAAATTGCCGCCATTTTCCGAAATTTGTACCAAACGAAAAACCCATCCGTCATTCCATGACCAAAGGGTCACAGATTGATAATATGCTTTGAATTTGTGTTTCAGATCAACAAAGAGGGGGCAGTGATGTCAGCCGTTTACCTCCCGCGATTTGAGGACCTGTTTTCGCGGAGCTGCAACGGCTGCCATTTTGGTTTTTTTTCCAAAAAAAAAATTTGTTAACGTTCTGTATATCATGAATAAAAGCAAGATGAAAACCGCACTTAAAAAGCTTTACTCGTTTCCTTTAAAAAAAATAAAATGTAAACACCTGAAATATGGCACTCCAAGGACAAAGTCTCCCTTAAGGTATTACAATCATTTAAGGTAGTATTTGATTATAAGTTCGCTGCTGAACCGTTTTTATATGATACAAGTAATGCGTATGGATGTGTGCCTGTTTAGAAACTCAGCAAGCCTACTGGCTATTTAGAGCAAATCCAAAGTCGACGGATTTAGCACGGTCTCTTACGGAAAAAGCGTCGTGATGGTTTACTTTTTTGGTTTTTCGAGATAACACGACCATGAAACTTCGTCTGCATTAACTATGCAGTAACCAATGCAGCAAATAACAATTTCTATGCGTTGATTGATCGTGTAATTCTCCATGCATAAGCCTCAATACTTCCTGATGCCAGTTGTCAAAGATTAGTGCTCTATGTTTGCCACAAAAAATGGCGCGCAATTTAAAATGTCAGCCCATTTTTTAAATCCTTTAGGATTCCAATTTCATTCGTAGATTCCAATGTGGAATCCCTATGAGAATCCAATGTACGAGCATGACGTGTTATTATAGGGATCCAATGTGACCCATTGGATCCCTATCAGGAATTCCAATGTAGAATCCAATGTGGATTCCAATGTGGAATCCCTATGAGAATCCAACGTACGAGCATGACGTGTTAGTATAGGGATCCATTGCAATGACCCATTGGATCCCTATCAGGAAATAGGGACAAGAATGGGCATCCAATTCGATTTCTACGATAATTCCTGCATGGGGTGCTCCATTAGAGAAAAGTGGAATGTTTGGGAACGTTTCAGTAAGGATTGAACGCCACACGTCATGGGAGAACAGCTGCCCAGAAACACGTGATCCGCGAAACTCGTACGAGACCAATTGATTTACAAATTAATAATCGATCGTGAAGCTGTAGCAACAAACTTGCTATGTTTTAATACATCCTACAGATTATGCTTACGTGTCATTTTTTTCCCGCTCAATCAACGTGAGTCAAAACTGTACGAGGTTTAAGTTTGCATTGCCGAAATGGAATTCATTTTTTTTTGTTTCTTCAAACTTTCCTGCTACATTTCATCTACGAAAATTACTCGAGCATTTTTTTGAGATGCTTATTTTACTAACTGCAGCCTAAAGTGCATACAAATATTCTGGATAACAATAAAAATAAGGAAACGAAAATATAAAAGAGAATTTGCTTTGCATTCCGACGAAGTAAACTTGAACATCATAAACTCGTCTACGTCTCAATATTTTACAGATTCCAGAGCTTAGAGTCAAATGATTTTTCGCACACGTCAAAACGTTACCATATTACCATTTTGGCGATATTCAAACAGGGGTGTTTCATATTTTTATAGTAACGCTCTCTTTTGACTAGCTGCAGCTGGTGTTCTCAGTCAACATGGAAGTTTATCAACATGTTCCCAATCGATGTGAACGACAGCATTGCAAATCAATTTTCAGTCGTTCAACGTCATAAAATCTATATGCCATTGAACAGGAAGTAGACTTATAGCATCAATTATTGAAAAAACCAGCATATTTGAATTTGTCATCAAGCCCATGTGAATTTACATATCGACGGCTAACAGGTAGAACTGCAGTGTCAACGTTCGTCCATTACCTTTGTGCATGCTCAAGACCGTGTTCATTATAAAAATAGATCGAGTTTCTCGCTCGATGTGAATAGCTCAGGAGTACGGAACGATCTCAACTCCCTTGGGTTAAACTTTTTTTTTTCTCGTAACCGTACAAGTGTGCGTTGTCAAGTGTGTGCTATACAACATTAGAATTAGTTAACAGTCAAGTTTAATCGAGTTGCACGGAACAGTTGTTGGGTCGTCGCCCCAGGGAAAACTCTCCAGTGTATCAACCCTCGACTAAACTCGCCTAACCTACTTTGCCCCATTCTAGCCCCTTCCTACTTCCCAACAGCCATGTTTCGTCGTAGTACAAATCAGCGCTGCTAGGAAAACCGAGTTTCTCCGTTACTCAAAATTACTCTTCAATATAGCCCTTTTATTTATGCAAAAAAATGGCTGATGATCATCGACATATTCGCGAACTAGACATTGTGGAAGATGTGTACGATGATCATCTTGACTTAAAAACGTGTTTGCATGGAGGATAATCATTCGTCTAGTCGACGATTTTCATACTGAGCGATATTATTATCATTATTGTTAACGATAGTATCATTGTTGATAAATTTTGTTCGTTGCACTACAAGCTCGTTGCACTATACACATGACAAGAGTAGGACAGAATAGGGCTAACATTCAACCCATGAGAAATTTGGATTCGCCACGAATATTGTTATTTTTCTTGAACGTGTAGAACCCCAAATAAAAAAATCGTACGAGCCAGTTGATCAAAAAACTTTTGGGAAAACGTACATCGAATAGAACAAATAGCATTCTCCGTATAACATTGAATGCGGGTGGGAGTTGAAAAAGCAAGATATACCCGTGCAGAAATATGACCGGTCATTGCCTACTTTGTGTCCGGCTCTGACCAGCCTTGCCTTGTTTGATTTACCTAACCGGGTCCTCCCATGGAACAAACCGGGAAGATCGCAAAATCGTTTTTTACGGCTTACCCTCTATGTTCGGAAATTACAATCTTCTGGCCGGGATACATTGCGAGCAAGGACATCTTCACGTAATGTTTACCCGGCCAGAACATTGACATGTCCTGGAAAAGTGGAACCCGTCTTTAAGAACTAAAGAAAAGCTACTTTGCTTTTCACCTCATCAAAGATATTTATAATTGATTGGGATGAAACTAATGCATCTGTTGTATTTCTATTCATCAATAAAAGCATTCATTTCATCAATGATAATCGACAAGGATAACCATGCTTATCATAAATACCAGGATTACGATAACTAATTATTTGAGCATAAAGAATAGACAAATTATTTTATAAGGCAAAGAAGTAAAGCAGGTCATTCGTGGTTTTTGAACGCCTTGTCGCCATAATGGGAAGTATCAATGTTCTGACCGGGAAGACCTGAATGTATTTCGCCAACAATCCGCCAGGTGGCTACAAGCGAAGCGCTTCGCGTAAGCAAGGTACCATCGTACCAGGATAAAAGTTCGTCCTGTGAGTTGTACCACGTACAGAAGTGGTATGCTGACAGCGTACTCTTACGCTTATGATTTTGCGATACTTGTGAAATAACCCTTGGCACTCTAGGTCTTTTTCGCTCGGATAGTAATCTGCTTATGTTTTTCTGTCTCTTTGCCTATCAGGAAATGCGAGCAAGCATATGTATACACTCATGTACTACCTTAGCAAGTAGATAACCAACGAACACTATATTGTCGAAATACTAAATTGAATACATTCCCGATTTTACCTCCTCAAGGATTCCAAAAAGGCTGAAACATCATTTTTAATTTCCTTATTTGTTCCGGGTTATTTCCCGACGTCTTCCTGACAACCTTCCTGGTAATTTCCCGATGTCTTCCTGACAACCTTCCTGGTCATTTACCGCTTGTTGTCCGGCCCGTACCTGATCAGTTCCCCAGAAGGGGAACGGCGGATCGGGACCTAGTCTCAGACCCGTTACATTGCGAACCTATTCCAGGGTGGAAGGCCCCACCAGTGCCTGATATTATCTAGGGAAGGCAGATCAGGGGCAGTACTTTTTCCCGACTCAAATTTCTACACGGGTAGCATGAAACTTTTCGAGGAACGAAGAAGCCCAGAACGTTTCTTGTCACGTACTAACTCGGGGGTGCGAGCTTTCGTGATTTTTCTAGATTGGTGAACATTTCCAAAGATCGACCTTACGTGCACCCCATACCCAAAGATCCTTCTATCCGTGGAATAATTCGATTAATCCTCGTAGGTTGGATTGAATCAATGCTTATATACGAAATAAGATTCCAAAGCAAAGAGAGAGAGAGGCTTTTTCAAGAGGGTGGCACCGTACCACTTGCTGTTGGCACAGCACGAGACTCCTACGAATTATACGAGGGTTGGCCTATGCGAAGAATAATACGAGGATGAGAAAGCGGACAAATAAGGGGAACAGTGGAGTTGCGGAGAGGAAGAGAGAGGAAGAGAGACTCAGAAAGAGAGAGAGAGAGAGAGGCAATAGGAGACAGAGATAGAGAAGAGCATGATGGAGGGAAAGCTTGAGCGGTCGATGCAAGAGAGCTTTTGCGCATGCGGACTTTGGGGACCCTCCACCCCTGACCCGAGCAAGCCCCTGGCTTCCACGGCGGCGTTCTCTATCCAGAGCCCTTATTACCCTCTCTCGGTCTCTCAGGAACCATGTAGCACCCTTTACGGATCAATACCCAACCAGGCCACCTACTCAGCCTTCCCGAAGCGTTCTCGTTGCTGCTGCTGTTGGTCGCTCGTGCACCAACAGCAGCAGTGGCAGCAAGCAGGGAAAAACCCTTCACCCCTTACCCAACACCAGACTGTCGTCGTGTATACCCCGGCGCCAACCCTCGTGCGGTTTTCCACTCTTTACAATTTTTCTCTTTTATTTCACCCACCAGGTTCTATTTCTCTTTGCTCTATCTATGTCTCTCTCTCTCTTGCTTTCTCTCTCTCCCTCTCTCTCTCTCTCGCCCACCCGGACCCTACATCGACGACGCTAATGCTTTTCCGGATTTCCCTGGCCCTCTCTTCTCTATGCAAGGCAGGAAAAAATTCGACGAGAGTGCATTTTTCTCGAGTCAGACTTTTTTCAGACTCGCGGACGATAAGTCATCCGTGAAAGAGGACTTTTCGGCATGAATCATTATAGAGACTGTGACACTTTTCTACGGCGACGAGAGCGGACACTTTTCGAATCGAACCATTTATGGGCTGATTTCTCTGCAATTCGTTGTCTTTGTCGCCTCACGGAGAGAGCTTGGGTTTCGTGAAATTCCCTTTCGAGATTTCAAGAGAAATGTTTTTAGAATATTCCAAAAGGGGGGAAAAAATGTATGTGTATTTGTGGATGTGGATTTTTTGGACATGCAAAACTGATTTCAATTAAACTTTAGGCAGTATTGTTCTGTAGAGTGTTTTGAAGGTGATTTTTAGGATTGAATGACTAAAAAATGGTCATTCTTTGGATAAGTGACTTTTCTGAAAATTGTTGTTTCCAAACAAACCCAAACAAACCCGATATCGTCGAAATGTAAAAAAAACGCCCTATTTTATCGCGTGTTTCCGCGAACTTCAAAACCCCATAACTTTTACCCAAACATACCTAATGTAGGCCTCAAAATGTTCAAAATGCCCTATTTTATCACGTGTTTCCACGAACTTCAAAACCCCATATCTTTTTATGGGGGGGGGGGGGTGAAGTTCAGCTTCCGCCGACTGAAAATTATCACTTATAATACAATCAATGAGAAAATAGCACAAAAAATGTTAGGCTCGTTTTTTCAGAAAAGTCACTTATCTAAAGAATTACCAAAAAAGATTGCACATGTTTATTGATCCTTCGAGAATATCTATAGATAGAAAATTATTATCGTGTACTTTTGTACGTTTGTTTGCAACGGTGCGTTGGAAACCCCCCAATTGGCGACCAGTGATGTGAAGGTTGCTTGAATCCGAAAAAAAAACAAGTATATTCTTAACCCTCAATCCATGAAGGGTTTTTCGGCACACTCAATCCATGAAGGGGTGTCATTTTCGTCTGCGAGCTACCACACCCAGAATTATTGATAAAAAAATCTGTAAAAATTCATGGTTCATTCTTAGAATGTACTTTTGAAGGACGAACAGGAGTTTTTCGGATATTGTTATTTTTAATATATTTTTTTAAAACAGATATCAAGCAATGCGCGGAAAAAATACGTTTTTCTAATTTTTGCCCGGACAGATTGACTGGATTGAGGGTTAATCTGTATGAGTGTTGCGATGTTTGGTACCAAATTTGAATAAAAAAGTACAATATAGCGGCATGCTATACTTTGATTATCAATTTTTCCTATTTTTCTGACCATTCTACGAACCATAAAAAAATTATTCCGACTCAATTCTGCTAGCAACGTTTAGAAACAGTCTACTGAAGGTGTATGCCAAATCTGAGGTCAATCTGCTACTTGGTTATCGAGATATCGTCGTTGCCTATTTGAAAAGCATAGTTTCGAACGAAACACGTTTCAAGTTGCTGCGTCTCAGAGACGGTTTTCACGGACGTATTCAGAAAGGTCTGTAGAATAATTTAATTTAATTCGAGAAAAAATACGATTTTTTTTCAAATTTCTAGACAACCATACTGACGTAAGAGAATTTTCATTTTCAGAAAAATGTATATTCGTCGTCGCACATTTCAGTTTTCCAGATATCTGGTTAAATTTTCGTATTGCCATATTGTAATTGCCAGATTAAATTTCACAAGAATGAGTGAATGCATGTATATTTGAAAGAAATTTTTTTTAAAAAGTATTTTTTCCATGCTGCTGATATACCAAACGTTAGATATCAGGATTAATTTTTGTACACGTAAAGAATATTATACATTCACATTGATTTTTGATTAAATGAATAAAACAATTTTTATTTCAAGGGAGTATGCATTTTTAGAAAGAAATTAGTTTTCAAGCAGCAACATATTTTAAATTTGAAGTAGGCCGCTTACTGTAATTTACTCACATTCTGTCATTGCAATCAATTATACGTCTTCGAAACATTTACCATACGTGTGTGTGGTAATGAGATTGAAGCTCGAATCGTTGGAATGCAACGAAAATTAATATATTTTAATTCCTTTAATTTCTTCTGGCAGATTTTGCCTACAGAGATTCTTCAGCCACATTTTGAAATATTTATTTGACGATCTACAATATAAATCTATTAGAAAAAATTATCTTCTATAATAATAAAAATACGGAAAATAAAATGTAAAAAAAACTTTCGTCGCGTTGGTGTTCGTTGCTGATGTATACAGTGAAACTTCAGTTATACGTTTTTCAAGGGGTAAATCAAATATGACATGAGAATAACTGAGAATAACCTAGAAGTGAAATACAGTATGTATTTGGGACTCTTTGACATTTGAAAATGGCGACTGGTGCATAATTCCCGATGTTTTTCAATAGCAGTATATAACTGAGTAACGAGCCAACTCGAGTTTTCGAATTTCTGTTTTGAACTTTTATTTAAGGGGTTAGGCCACTCTGGAATTTTCGAAAAATCGATTTTTTCTAATGGTCCCCTAGGACCTCAAAAATGATGTCCCAAAAGATTATAGCCGGGAAAAATCTCTAAGTACTCGGTTTTCGAATTTTAGTACAAAGGCGCCTGGTTGGCAGCGGGCTACTCAAAACTTCAAACACGTTTATATCAAAACTGCATTTTTTAAGTTGGCCGGAAACATAACTCAGACAATTTTCAGCCGATTAACTTGAAATGTTGAATATATCTTGAATTTTTTTTATATTGTATAGTTAATTTGTTATTAACAATTATCTGACGATTTTTTAGGTAAAATTATCACTTTCCACTTTAGAAGTGCGCCATTTGGCCAAAAATCAATATATAGAAAAAATCCTACGTACTTCTATAGCAGTTACTATATATAATCGAAAAAAATTCATTGGCTCATTATAATGCAAAAATTACAGGAACTGTTTGTCCGGCCGTGGACCCTGGAAAAACGGAGACGTCATCGCAAAAACGCTGCACAGCCGCCATTTTGAAATTAATCGCTTCAAAGAAATTATTGTATACAGTCACTGATATGTATGATAAACACCCTTTTTGTAATCTCGATTCATTTCGTAGTTTTTCTGAAAAAAAAATCCCCAAAAAGCCTATTTTTTCTGCCTCTAGAGTGGCCTAAGGCCTTAATGCAAGTTTGACGTTTTAGGCTAGTAAATAACAGACAGGTTGGTATTGATAAGAGATATGTAATAACAGTACATGCATACATAGTCGAGGTCAGAAATATCAAAACATCGAAACATCAAAACATCGAAACATCAAAACATCAAAACATCGAAACATCAAAACATCAAAACATCGAAACATCAAAACATCGAAACATCAAACAAAACATCAAAACGCAGTCACACGAAATTTTCTCCAGCGAGGGAACATCACGTGTGATTAACGTATAACTGAGAAAAAACGAACCTCGAAACCGACGCTGGTGAATAAAATTAACAACGTATAAGCGCGATAAACGTATAAGTCAAAAACGTAGAAATGAAACTTTATTACCATCTTTATGAACGGAATTTGCCGGGGGTAGACAAATTTGACGTATAAACGATAAAAACGTATAAGTGCAAAACGTATAAACGAGGTTTCGTTGTATTATACTTCTTTCGATGAGAGCCGAAATTCCAAGTCGCTGAACAGCGACGTTGCGAAAGAACCGGAAAAATGCGAGGGTATGGATATTGACCGAGAAATTTAGGATACTTCGAGCAACCATGAAATCGTGGGGGTATGGGCTGGTAGTGCAAACTGGAAAGAAGTTGGCTAGCACACATTTTTCCAAGACGAAGTATGAGGGGAAAAGTTCAACCGTCAGCGTTACGTCGCACGAGTGGCTTACTCCGCTCGTAAAAGTCACTCTTTTAGAGCAGATTCGAGTGACCGAATCTCGGAACCCTCGTAAAAATGTAAGACCAAGAAGATTTCACGAGCAAGAGAGCCAAGATTGCGTCGACCAAGAAAAATCCTGGATCTTTCGGACTTTGCACAAAAATGCGAGCAGCCAATGTACCATTGATCCAATTGACCTTGTTGCAAAAGTGTGACAATTCTAATTCCAAATCACACGTTACTAGGCGAATGAAAACTGCAATTTGTCTTTCAATGTCTTGTCAGAAATCTGACATGTAGGTGTATACAAAAAATGAACAATTCGAATGAAAAAAGTAGAGCAAAGGGTTATTTATTGTTCAACGTCAATTGACCGATAAGATTATTTATGTGTCTATTGGGAACGAATTTTCGAGTCACATCTTATGAGAGGTTATATCGCAGAGTTATGGACAACACGCATTCTCTATAGTTTTAGGGCTTACGTGGGTTTGAGACTGTCAGACAATTCATTTTTTTTACATTTTATTATCCAATAGTACAATATGTCTAGAATATTCTCCCAAAATTTTAAGTCAATCGAAGTAAAAGTCTAGGGGAGAGAGCCTTTGGAAAATACATTTCCCAAATTTTTTGATGAATTTTAAAAAAATATTGGTGAAATGTCGCTCTTTTATGTGCTTAACATTTTGAATAAAATTATTTATGTACAATATATATTTAAAAAATAGAGAAAATATGCTCTTTTTTGCTTCGAAACGCACGGTACTCCTTAATACTTACTCATAATCACGTAATCAAAAAAAAAAAAACAAGAATCGAAATAAAGGGGGACTACCAGTCTAGAATCCGGGAAAAGGTGAATATGGATAATTCTTTATGGGCCCCAAATTGGGAGAATAAAAATTCCGATGAGTGGCCTGTATTCGACATATCTTTGAGTATCTTAACAATTTTTTTCATAAGATTTTGTAAAAAAAATGGCGGTGCTGAAGCTGGTTGAAGCGAGTCACCTTTGTCTGATAGTGTCCTGCGGCCCGCAAAATTACACCGTCAATTCTTTACCGATTGGGTTGAAATTCTTTTCGGAACCTCATAACAACATTTTACATCGAAGTACGTAGGGAATTTCCGATATGTTGAATATATTTTTCGAAAAACATATTTTCGGCGATGCCTTTTTACCGCAAACAATTTCTCATTCTTCAGACATACACCATTCGATTTTAAAAAATCCATATTTTTCTATTTCCCGACGCACGACGACTAGTTATAAAATCTTGTGGAAATAATTCTGAAGATACTTTAAGGCGGTCCTCTAGTTTCTCGGGTCGAAAAAATCGATTTTTTTCTTCATAAATTACATCTACAACATGTGTAGAAAATGTGTGCCAAAGAATTTTTCGATATTCGAAGTGGTTCACAAGTTACGGCCCTGGAACGGAGCAGGTATACGGCGCAGAGCTGAGTTTCTCGGAGAGGCTGAGCAATTCAAACACAATGAACCGCCTCTTTCTGAAGCAGTTCAAAAAGTTATAAAGCCAATTTATGAGGATTTATCCAAAGAAGAATTGCTAAGCAGATGCCTGGGAGCGGAAACTCAAAATAATAACGAGTCGCTCAATTCGTTAATCTGGACTTTTGCTCCGAAGCACCTCCATTCTGGGCCAAAAATGATTGAAATCGCCACGTTTCTCGCTGTCATAATCTTCAACGAAGGATTCAAATCTATCCTGAAGACCTTGGAAACCATGGGAGTGAAAATCGGCCCACAAGCTAAAGGATATGTTCAACAGCGTGATAGCTCTCGGATCGACCGTTCGGAAAGGCGCATGAGTGATGTTGTAAAACAAGCCCGAATCGCGAAAAGGGAAGTCGGAGCAGCTCTGCGTGACTTCCAAGAAGAAGAGGAAGGCCTATTGTATGGTCCAGGCATAGCAGATTGACGGTGAGATGAAATTTTTAGTATAAATCACACGCGCAAACTTTCAAACGCGTTTTTCTCGAAACACCATTTTTCGAAATGGTGACCACGATATTTCAGAAACTACTGCACCGATCTTGTTCAAATTTATACAGCATCTTTAATATGTTATATGCCAGCGATTGAACTAGGATTATCATGATTGCTTCGATAGTTTTTTTTTGTACGAGCGAAAAACTTAAGAAAAAATGAGTAAAAAATAGAATGTAATTTTCAAAAGTGTATAAAAAAGTCAATTTTTGTAATTTAGAATTCACTCTAGTTCAATCGCTGGTCTTAAATATGAAGATTAAAATGCCGTTTGGTTTTTTGATTTCAGATAAGCAGAACAGCCGCAATCTTGGTCACCGTCAAGCACCTCTTTTACTTGATGTCTTCCTGTCGGCCACTCTAACCTTTATTCTATTATATATTTTGACTTCAAACAATTTGTAAAGCTTATTTGAATGTTAATAAAGATTATGCAAAAACAATGAGATTGATTATTTCGATGCTTTGCCCGTAAAAAATTATTGAAAAAGCCGTAAAAAAACAGCCGAGAAACTAGAGGACCGCCTTAAGGTAGTCCTATCGCTTCACACTAGTCATACTTGATCACACTGATCATACTTGAGACTTGTACAATTTATATTTTTAACATATACAAAAAAAAATCGTAATAACTAAATTTTCCATGTGTAAACTATTTAATTAATGTTCACATTTAATTAGATAAATGAAAAAATAAGTATTCCATCGATTCGCACAGTAGTTCTAGGTTTGATATTTGGCAATATTGGTTCTATCTCCGTCTCTTTTAACTCAATCAGGCAAGTTTAACCTCCATGCTTTTCAACGTCGATCCGTCAAAACGATGTCAACTGCGGGAAATATAAAGCATTGTATTCGACCCACGACTGGTAAAAAGCGTGGAAAATTTCTGTCGGTTAAAAATGAAATATGTGTGGAAATTCGAATGAGTGAGATGAGGTTAGGACTACAGTCAGCTGTTGCCTTGCTGTCACGTCTCTTTGTCGTAGCAAGTGGTAATAAATCCAATACCGGAAATTCAAATTAAACTTGATATTACATCAAAATTAGGTCAATAAGCGTAATTTTTTCGAAGAGCACTGGATTACTACAAGTGTTAAATATGTAAATCTGATTATTTTTAAGAATCTGACGGATTCCCACTATTATATACACTTTTGTAGCGACCGGAAATTGGGTTTTTGTATGTCGTCTCGGAATTCCTCCACAAAAATACGTAATTTTAATATTTCTTTTCTCTGTAATTGGGTCGATAAACGAGATTGAAATTTTGCAGAGACGATTATTAATATATTTAGTGGTGCTCAAAAACAAAATTATAAAAATCCGATGGATTGAAGCCTGGCGATAGGACTACCCTAAGATACGTAGACTAAAGGCCACCAAACAGACTTTTAATTCTGTCAACTGGGTATCCACCAAAAATTGTCGAAATTCACCTTTTTCGGGCTTTAGACTGGTAGTCACACTTAAGTCAGATGACGAGTGAAGCTTTATTGAAGAGCTACCTTGTAAATGCTGAATGGGTTTCACGCGGCAGTGGCCATTTTAACCCTACGTTAACACACTGGGGCATTTCGACCCGGTTGAATTTTTAGTGAAAAGGTCACTTTTCCAAAATTGACAATGTACCATAATATTTTGAACGATTCAATTCGATATTTTCCAAATTTTAGTTGTGCAGAAATATTACGAAATGTGTTAAGAAAGTTTATCCTTGAATTAAAAAAAATCAAAACCGACCGAAGGATCGTTAATGGCAGGTGGATGAAGTACTATCCGGGTCAAATTGACCGAGTGTGTCAAAATCGTGGCCAAATAGAGTATGTCAACGGAAGGGTTAAAAGGAAACCGCACTTTCTCGGGTTCTACTTGAAGAATCCAGATTCTTGAACCCAAACAAAGTGCAGGGACTTACTAGAAGAACCCCAACAAACCCAAACAAAGTGCAGGGATTTACTAGAAACGTTTATTTCCCCATACCAAAGGTTCAGAAAAAAAAGGGACACCATTTTCACGCCAACTTCGCTAAGACACAAAATTTTCCAAAAACGATGTCATTTCAGCATCATATTCTAACCCTATCAGCTTAAGTGGTTAGGCCACTCTGGAATTTTCGAAAAATCGTTTTTTGTTTCATCAAGCAGAAAAGAAATGCAAGAGCAGGACGATAATCTGGACGGGCAATTGTATGGTACAGGCATCGCAGATTAAAGGTATTGCAAAATTATTCATGATTTTCTACTACTCAAAACTTCAAACGCGTTTATCTCAAAATTGCATTTTTTAACATGGCCGGAAACATAACTCAGCCAATTTTCAACCGATTCACTTGAAATGTTGAATATATCTTAAAAAATACATGGTCTATGGCAGTACGTTTTAGGCAAATTTTTCACTTTCCACCTAGAAGTGCGCCATTCGGCGAAAAATCAATATATCGAAAAAATCCTACGTACTTCTATAGCAGTTATTATGTATAATCGAAAAAAATCCATTGGCGCATTATAATTCAAACATTACAGGAGCTGTTTGTCCGGCCGTGGACCCTGGAAAAACGGAGACATCATCGCAAAAACGCTGCACAGCCGCCATTTTGAAATTAATCGCTTCAAAAAAATGATTGTATACAGTCACTGATACGTATGATAAACACTTTTTTTTGTAATATCGATTTATTTTGTAGTTTTTCTGAAAAAAAAAAATCCCCAAAAAGCCTATTTTTTCGGCCGCTAAAGGGGCCTAAGGCCTTAACGTCAGACCATAAGAACAGACAGACAGAGACAAATAGAACATTAGTAAGATTAGCAATCATAATCTTTATTATGCCGTGTCCAATTTGGCTTCCGAAAAATTATTCCCACATTTTTTCCACCATTCAACGCGTCCTATCCAAAACTCAAAATATCCCAAAAATTAACTACAAAGAAGTCATCATTAAAATTTGAAAAGTCCAATTCCGCCGTTTATATGCTTATGATAAACGTTCGCCAATCTTCCCAATGGGAGCTTACTTCTTCCGCTTTTCCGTCTTTTTTCGGCGATACGCTCGATTATCCGAGAAAAAAAATTATGCGCCGTTAGACGGGCGTTGATCAGGAAAATAAATGGACCGTACAGTGGCCTTGCACGGGCAGCCTGAAGCACGTGGCGTTTGTGTAACACCGCGTGAATGCCCCGACACACGCATTAATCCAGCGCAAGAGTTTTACAAATTGGGTCACGAGGGAGATTGGCCATTTAAGCTCAAGAGAACGAGAACGCATCGCTGCTCGTGTATACGGGTCCAAAATCATAGTGTCCGCGGGTGCGAGGAGGAGCCGTCTCATTTCCGGATCCAGATAATCGATGAAAGAGGCAGACCGGAAAAAAAAGATTACGCGAGCGACGAACATATTCATTCGAGTCAAATAAAGCATTCACGTAATTGAACCAAACGAATCTCCCATTCCGTTGCACAATGGCTTTTCCAACGGAACAACTACCCTGGAAACGTTCCTCCATCACAAAAGTCGAACCGCCATGCCCCCGAATGATTCACTTTCAAGCAGCAGTCAAACACGCAACGCCTTCAAAGTGAGGAAAAAAGAAACCCCGAAATCCCACGATTTTGTACAATCGATGAAATTGCCGCTCTTCGCCAATCGTATTCCTTTTTTTCCAAAGGAAGGAAAAAGGAAAACAACCAAGTTCCACATCGAAACGAGTAGTTCGGTTGACGCGCGGTGAGCGAAACGCCTCTTCATCCAGGAGTCTCGTCGTTGCACATGATAATTACGAGAGTATGGGGAATACAAATTGACGATTGCAGACCCCGACGACAATCCATTTCCTATTCACGCGGACGAGGTCGGACGGATATACGTGAGTGCGCACTTGTCGCCGTCTCTGATCGTCGACCAGTCGGGATGATGAGAACGGAGAACGCATCATGTATGTGCGTGTGTATGTAAACGCGGCACAGTTTGCATTACAAGTACAGACGAGAGAGAACAAGAGAGAGAGAGAGAGAGAGAGAGAGAGAGACTCGTGGATGAAAAGCGAATCAATTCTAGGCAAGTTCATCCTGCTGATTATTGGTATGTACATCTAGTTCGTGCGTTCCAACACCAAACTTCCGCGACGCTGCATTGCAATGGAGCCCAGAACCACTGCTAGTAATTAAGAAGAAAACAATCGGAATTCCAATTAATCGGAAAGGGCAGAATGGCTGAAAAGAATGCGAGAAATAAAACGGCATTGCTTCCCTCGCAATTTTCGCGTTTCACAAATTCCCCTGCAACAAAGGCCCGAGCAATCATCGCGCCAGCTACCATTCTCCCTATATAATCGGCAAATTCCAGTGTGCGAGAAAAATCCACGACCTATGATATTCCAAAACACAGAACGTCGAATGGGATCCAAGCTTGGTGGAGGCGAACCACCAATTGTGATGGAGGGAAATCAAAGAATCAGGAGGAGGACATGTTCGTTGAAGTTGTACGCGATGTGGTATGCGGACGTTTGTGTCCTCAGCTGGATTCGTAAGTTCTACTGGCACTGTACAAATGGCATTGGAGCTAACGCGTGCCAAGATGTCAGCACAATGGGTCAGAGTTGCTGCGAGAGGGCATATTGCATTGCCACAGTGCATTAGGAACTACCATGAACATTGGTATTATGGTTGAGCAGAGTTCACTGGATTTGACTGAGACTTGTGCAGTCTCGGGGATCCAAACTTGGTGGAGGAGAACCACGAATTGTGATGGAGGGAAATCAAAGAATCAGGAGGAAGACATGTTCGTTGAAGTTGTACGCGGTGTGGTATGCGGACCTTCGTGTTCTCAGCTGGATTCGTAAGTTCTACTGGTAATATACAAATAGTATTGAAGCTAACGAGTGCCAAGGTGTCAGCAAAATGGATCAGAGTTGCTGCGAGAAGACATACTGCATTGCCACAATGCATTAGGAACTACCATGAACATTGGTATTATGGTTGAGCAGAGTTCACTGGATTTGAACGAGACTGCACAAGTCTCAACGCAGGTACCGGAAGGTAAAGGGACGGGAATGGGGAATATGTGGGGGTCTCAGAAAGGCTCGTGGAATCGTTGGAAGGTTAGGATTGTCGTACAAGTGCACAATGGGAGAGTACGAGAGGCAACCTTACTCGTCTGACAGGGAAGATTCGATGGATGGAATTTAGTGTTCGGATTGCACACACTCTTCAAGACAGCATCTATGTGCACAAGAATTTATGAACTTGCAGCCATTTTATATCGACGAAAACTAACTTGCGATAATGTTGTACGCAGTGTGATATGCGGACCTTCATATTCTCAGCTGGATTCGTAAGTTCTACTGGCACTGTACAAATGGTATTGAAGGTGTCAGCAAAATGGATCAGAGTTGCTGCGGGAGACATATTGCATTGCCACAATGCATTAGGAACTACCATGAACATTGGTATTATGGTTGAACAGAGTTCACTGGATTTGACTGGGACTGCACAAGTCTCAACGACACTCGTGCAGTCTCTACTTGTATCTGCATGGTCATGCACCATGCAAGATACTTGTCTACTTCCAGTGGACAAATCATAGGGGCTGGTTGTTCAACAATTTGAGACTTCGACCCAGAATGGTACCCAAACTCGCATTGTTGGTATAGAACGAAAAATCTTTTTACCTTTTTTGTTTACGTCTCCATTTATATCACCTTACAAAATTCTTTTTAGCAGTTCAAGGCTCAAGGTTTCCTATAAGATTCGTAAAAATAATCGACAGAGTTTCGTACCCGGAATCTGGCAAACAAATTTGGTCAGTTGAAATTCATTACATTCCAACGTCATCTCAAAACTTAACTGACCACGATATGTATTTTTTGCCTGCAATTAGTGGATAATAAATCAATCATTGAGCCGGGGGAATGATAGGTAAAACATGTTGCGTCCTCGTTCCATTTTCCAACTTGAAGTTTGTCGAGGTGTTTGGGGGTGAAAATGCATTGGAAAAAAAGACGCATAGGTGCATACTGTGAAAGAACATTGGTAGGGGAACGATCGGCGTGTACGTCAGCAGCGCAAGGAGAACGCTACGCGACGTGGGCCAATGACCGGGAACTACGTTCGACTATGAACGAGCCACCCCCGACGGCGATGAAAATGGTGGTTGGCTCAACCGAAGACCCATAAATGCCTAAGCAGAAGTCTTTGAAGGTGGCAATGGAAACGGAACTGATTTTTCCGCATTTCGATCTCGCTCTGCGTTTTTACTCTAGTCCCGTGCACTACAAAGCCGACATTTATTCAATATTACCAGCTCGTATGAGAGAATCTATTCGATAAAAAAAATACTCCATTCGTTCATATTTGCTATTTTTTTTCATCTAGAATCCATTTTCCACTCATCACTTTAAGTCTCTAGTTATTGAAGAATGAAATTCTCAATACTATTTTATCATTTGGTAACTTCAAATTGACTTTCCACTCAGTATTGGCATTTTTCAAAATGACTTTGGAACCTAGTTATCAATAATTAAAATAGGAGACAAAAAATGTCGCCCTTGTTATTGCGAGAGTAAGCAAATTGTAAAAAGAAAAAACCGTCAAGTTCTCTGTACCCAAAAATATTTATTTTCAAAACATCATTCGAAGTCGCGCGAAAATGGATCTACTTGAATGGAGGCAAAAGTTTTCCTGGGTGCGGATCGTCTCAAGGACTTTTTCTTAGCTTCGTTATTTTATTATCTAGTCGTTCCCAATTTGTTCTTCCTCTACGCTTGTTTGTCGTCGCTCGTACTCCTCATCCACTTTTCACCCATCCGGGCCGTTGTTTTCCTTGGAGTATGAGCTGAGCGTTTGTACATTGTGGCTGTGGGTGGGATGAGAAAGTGGAGAGTGAAGATGGTAGGTCGAAATGAGTACAATGAAGGAACAAATGTTGGGGGTGTGCATTGGGGTGTGTTTTCCCGACTTTTTATCGTCATCGTCCCTCTTCCATTCTTTCCATCTAACTCCTGCACTTCATGTCGTCCCCTCTGACTATTTCCCTTCCAAGCTCCTGATTCAAGACTGACCTCACAAAATAACGAATGTTGTCCTTTTGCGACGATCGATCGAACACGAAAATGACAGAAACGGAAAAAGAGAGGGGGGCAAGAGAAAAAAACGATCACGAAAAAATTCCACCATAGCTAATCGTGATGAGTCGTGGGCGATATAGGGGGAGAGCAAACCGGAGATAGAACGTAGGGACCGACTTCTCGTTACCTGAGACGGAAATAGACCCTTCACTACCTGACGAATTCGAGCCTCGCCTAAATGATCAAATTCGTACCTAAGTTGCGCGACACATGTCACCGAATAAATAATCCAGGGTTTCCACAATGTTCACGCTCGGAGTGAGAATAATACATGACTTGAATGAATTATCGAAAGCAAAATAACGAGATGCGAAAGAAATTACGTGTTAAAGAGAACACAGAGAAGACTCCATGGTGTTTATAAATCTGTCACATTGCAAAAATCGGATATCAGTTCAACACTTCTTCTTGTGGTTCATCTTCTGTTCTTGTAGGGCACACATGTAGCAGGTCGTATCATAATGTAGCTAATAATTCATGTAGCAGGTGGTATCATAATATGGTACAAATCACTATTTCATGGTACAAAACTATTCATAGAGCAGGTCGTATCATATCATATGGTACACATCACTATTTCATGGTGTAAAACTATTTTTATAGCAAGTCGTATCATATAATATGGTACAAATCAATATTTAATGGTACAAAACTATTGGTATGGTAGGTCGTATCACATAATATGGTACAAATCACTATTTCACGGTGTAAAACCATTCATATAGCAGGTCGTATCATATACCATGGTACAAATCACTATTTCGTGGTACAAAACTATTCGTCTAGTAGGTCGTATCATATAATATGGTACAAACCACTATTTCATAGTACACAACTATTCATATAGCAGGTCATATCATATAATATGGTACAAATCACTATTTTGATAATTAATAGTTTTATTTTGACGCTAATAGTTCTATTATCTTTGGAAGTTTTACTTGCACAGCCTTATCAGTTCTTTACAAGGCTTGATGCTAATAGTTTTAGTTAATAGTTTTAGCCAATAGATAGTTTATAGTTTTATTTTGACGTTAATAGTTTTGTATCATAAAATGGTACAAAACTATTACCATGCGCCAAAAATCCATTCAAGGAGCTATACCAGTGTGACACTTTTAAAAAAATCGATCTTTTTTGTTGCCTTCTTCGATAGTTTATACTCTCAAGAATATCCGTCGGAATCATGTCAGCAGTGGAGGAACTTTTTTTCGGCGCCTCCGAAGGCAGCGCATAAGTCGCTTGGATCTCAATATTATTCTACAAAAAAAATTATGCAATATAGGTCAAATATAGCCAAATATATTCATAATTTTCCGAAATATTTAATTGAGTACTTTTCTTCCAAAAAATTCGCGAAAATCACCCAAATTTTCAGCGTTCACACTGGTATAGCCCCTTAAATATTCTGGCAAATGCATGCAACGTCTGCAAAAAAGTGCAATTTTTGTTTCACTGCTTTTTTCTCCATTTCGACGAGTGCAAAGAGAGGAACGGGAGAGCAGCCTCAATATATCGGCACACACCCACCCCCACATATATATGTATGTGCATTGATATTCATATACTTTGTCATATTGCTACCCGAATAAAACTCGATATCGAGCTGCATATAAATATATGTATGAAGCTAGAGCAACAAAGAGGACAAAAATGGAAGCTCCGTCGTGACGAATCGAAATAAGATGAATTATAAATAGGGTGGGATCGATAGGTGCCCCAGGAGGCAGGCACGCTTTAGGCGCCATCTAGTCTGCGACCCTTGGTTCGTCTTTGGCTGTTACTAACCCCGCCGTGACCAGTTGCCTCTTTTCTCTCTTTTACACGCAGCCACACGTACACGCACACCTATACCGATTTTACGAGTAAAGAGACATAATTACACACGAAAATAACCTTACGCACACCTAGTCTCGAATCCCGTTATATATATATATATATATATATATATATATATCATTATATATACTTTTATTTACTATTTCTCCAATTTCTTCAATGATGAATATGTATGATATATATGTTAGCGGATTATTGCTGTTTATTTTTTTATATTGTTAACATCTAAGATCATCAACAGAGATATTATGCTACTTATATACATACACACACACACATATATATATATATATATATATATATATATATATATATACATATAAAATGATTTCTTCCCCTTTGGTACAAAAGCCAACGGAGTGTACCAATCGACAGTCGCGATTCATCACGAATAAAAAACTCCTTCAATCAAAATGTTAACCAATTTTTGTAGTTAGCATTATAATTTATTCCTCGAGCGTTTGTCACTCCAATGAGATATTTGCGACTGGCAAAATTGTTTCATAATTTGATCGATTTATTTATCGAGCACTTGTCACTTGAATGAAATATTTGCGACTCGAGAAATTATATTCTAATTTGATCGATTTATTTATCGAGCACTTGTCACTTGAATGAAATATTTGCGATTCGAGAAATTATTTTCTAATTTGATCGATTTATTTGTCGAGCATTCGTCACTTGGATCAAGGACTTTCAATTCGTGAACTTATTTCAAAATTTAATTGTTTCAATGTCGAGTATTTGTCAATTGGATCGAAGATTTCGCCAAGTTATTTCCGAATTGAATCGACCAATTTTTCAATACTCGACGGATTTTCACTCACGAGGACATTTAAACGAAACAATTTTTTGCCATCGGCGGATGATATTATTTTTTGTTATACAGCAGGGATTCTCGGGGTAAAATTTTTCTGTGGACAAGATAAAATTCTTTTGTGGGTCGCATTTTTTTTAATTCAATTAATTTTCCGATGTATTTGTATTATCTTTGACGTTGATTTGTTTGACGATTAGTTTAGTTAAAAAATTAAATCGCGGCGCCTAAAATTTCACGAGAAGTATTCGGCGCTTGCGAATTGAGCACTTCGCTGATATACGGGTCGATATCCGAGTCTTTGCAATGGCGTGACGTAACGCGCGAAACATCAAACACCGACAGTACGAACGGAGCACAAGAGAAAGAGAGAGAGACATGGAAAAGGAGAGAGAAACGCCCGTGATAATTCCGAGCTTATGTATTTATATATTCATAGGAATTATATTTATATGTTTATAGGAATTATATTTATGCTTTTATATAAATTATATTTATATTTTTATATCACCCAAAAAAACGAACAACAAAAAGTACGTATTTAGCCAATGAGAGAATTTCTAACAATTCCAATCAAACACAATATTGCGTCTCTTCCCAAACTTCCGGAATTTCACAAGGTAAATGATTTGTTCCATGTAAGGAATTATTCAATTTATTTTCGCTCGAAGCTTTTTCCGATTGAGCTCCAAAAAAAAAAACGAATCCTGCTAGAGTTACCAAAAATCTTTTTGTCTCTTATTTTTCGAGTTACGGAATTCGAAAAAATGCTGGGGCAAAAGGAGGCAAACGATTAACGACGACAAAGCAGCGAATTAAAGAACAAAGACGTGTGGACTTTGGAAGAGAGTGGACAGGAGAGCATGAGCAGAGAATCGACAAAGTTTGACCGTGCCCATTTTACGATCCACCAAATGTAATCAAAATGGTTTCGTCACATATACAGGGTGTCCTGTTATCAATGAATAATCCTGCACCTGTCGTTGAGTCAGATCATGTCCTACTACACGCTGGAATTTCAGTTCAGTAAAAGTCCCACGATTTTCGAAATAAAAATCATCTGCCTTTGGTTTTTCGCATGTCATTTCTACAAATGATAACTTTTTCCACCCGGTTTAAAAAAAAATACTCTCGGTTATTTGTTTTATCTAAAAAAGTCTTCTTCTTAACCTTAAATGCTAAGGAAACTTTATGAAAAAAGATCTTATGCAGAATTTTCATACAAAGCAATTCGAACATCTGACATTGATAGCCTGCGGTGTAAAAAAAACGTACTACGCATATCGTGCCAATGACTTAAAAAAGTTGCTTAGTTATTGTCGAATCGTATCATTCGTAGAAATGGCATGCGAAAAACGAAAAGTAGATGATTTTTTTTTTTCAAAAAATAACGTAAAGCCCAAAATCTCGAAAACCGTGGGAATTTTACTAAACTGAAATTCCAGATTTCCAGATTTTACTATCTGAAATTCCAAATAATTCCAGATCTGACCTATCGATAGTTGCAGGATTATCCATTCATAACAGTACACCCTGTATACATATGAGGTATTCCACGTGAATCCGGTGGACTTTTCCCTGACCCCCGCCAATTACATTTTTTTATCTGATTTCATTGACTCTAAAAGACACCCTGAATTTTTTTACATTTTTCGAAACAACCCTTGGTAAAAAAAAATGTCCTCCAACAAAAACGCCTCGATAAAAAAATCTGAAAAAATTCCCAAAAATACGTGATTAAATGTAAAAATTTTCAAGCTATCACCCGCAGTGGAAGAATGATTTTTTCTGTGCTTTCTAAGCGATTAACGTTTTAAAAAATCCGAAAAATTGACTGCTAACTGTTCAAGGTCCATGATTGTGATTTGGTTATTCAAAAATGGTCAAAAAAATTCATTGCGGATATCAAAATATTCAAGTATCCGCCCGAAGTAAGCGATTCTTCAATTTTTCGGATTTTTTTTAACGTTAATCGCTCAGAAAGCACAGAAAAAATTATACTCCCACTGCGGGTCACAGCTTGAAAATGTTTACATATAATCATGCATTTTTGGGAATTTTTTCAGATTTTTAAATCGGGGCGTTTTTTTCGGATTTTTTTTTTTTTGACTAATGGTTGTTTAAAAAAATGTCGAAAAAATTCAGGGTGTCTTTTAGAGTCAATGGAATCAGATAAAAAAAAATAAATCGAATTGGCGGGGGTCAGGGAAAAAGTCCACTGGATTCACGTGGAATACCTCATATTATATACCCGCATCCATAAAGAAATGGATTAAATGTCCCCGAGTAAATGTGCATTTATTATCTGCAGTGTGAACGTTGTGCTTGGCAGGCGGAAACGTTATCGTTCTTGAGAGAGAGTAAGAGAGAGAGAGAGTAAGAGAGAGAGAGAGAGAGAGAGAGAGAGAGAGAGAGAGAGAGAGAGAGAGAGAGAGAGAGCAAGAGAGAGAGAGAGAGAGAGAGAGAGAGAGCAAGAGAGAGAGAGCAAGAGAGAGAGAGAGAGAGAGAGAGAGAGAGAGAGACATAGACAGCAGAGTAAAAAAAGGGAGCGAGAGAGACAGACGAAGCGAGAGATGACGAGCATCGGTAAAATTTCAATGAATGGAAAACGAGGCGGTAAGGGCCTCTTAAAAGGAACGACCTTACCAATTGACGGTACTCGTCCTTGGTAACAAAACGTCATACACGTAACGCACCGACTCTCCATGTGTATGCCTATGTGCGTTACGTGTACGATTACACCGATCATATGTGTGCACGACACGAGAGAATTACACGCCTGAATCCGTGTCCAACATTTTACCGACAAGCCCATCTCGTTGCAGCGGAAAATCGACTCGAAATGAAAACCGGAAATAAAAAAAAACCCAAAAATGCATTTTCTGTCAATTTCGATTAAAAAACATAGGCCTATCATTAGCTTCATCCATTATTCTTATTATTATCACTATTATTTTTATTATCAAGCATCATTGTTTAATTGTCGTTCCCAATTAATAATTCATATCGCAAAGTATACGCGAAATTCATTACCGCGCCATGGAGCCTTCCAAAATGTGCACAATTTTTTAATATCTCCGAAGAAATGCTCATTGGCATTCCGTAAAACAAAAACAACCCCCCATCATCTCAGTCCCTCCGGCAATTTGTTCTCGAATAAAGAGGGTCATTTTCCAAGGGCGTGGACGCCCGAAGCGCGAGACAGAAAAACTCTCAATTTGCTTAATCGAGGATACATATACGGTCGTATATCAGCGCGTAACGCGACCCTCGACGAATTTTCACGAGCGTGTAATATATATATATATATATATATATATATTACACGCTCGTGAAAATTCGTATATATATATATATATATATATATATATATATATATATATATATATATATATATATATATGTATATATATTCCTTTTCGCGATCCCAGCCGAAAGTGAAGTTCCCGCGGCCATATTTCTTCGCGACTACGTGCCCGCTGGGGTGGCAAGTGTCAGAGGGAGTGGGAAATTTATACACGGAAAGGTACGCGGATAATTTCGTTAAAAAAAAATTATGATCTATATTGTGCGACGACCGAACGTATTGCGGATGAAAAAAAAAATTATTAAAATTTCACTCGGATGCGAAACGAAATTCGTAGTTTTTTTTTTTTCGTTTCTGGGGTACAAGCTCGTTGGATCCTTGAGAAGGGCCGGGACGAGCTGGCACAGGAAACGATCGCGGGGTTCGTTGCGCGCAGAAGTCGACGCGCACTGTGCCATTTTCGAGAAACGAGAAAATCACTAAATTCCTCCACCTCTGTGTAAAATCGTAATGTCAATATGGACCATTGCAGTAATCGCGATAATAACCGCAATGAGGAGTAAAGAATTAAACAATTAATTCAAATTAAGGGGCTAGACCACTCTAGAGGCCGAAAAAATAGGCTTTTTGGGGAGTTTTTTTTTCAGAAAAACTACAAAGCAAATCGAGATTACAAAAAGGGCGTTTATCATGCATATCAGTTACTGTATGGAAAAATTTTTTTGAAGCGATTAACTTCAAAATGGCGACTGTGCAGCGTTTATCTCAAAACTGCATTTTTTAAGTTGGCCGGAAACATAACTCGCACAATTTTCAACCGATTCACTTGAAATGTTGAATATATGTTGAAAAATACATTTCCTATGGAAGTACGTAGGATTTTTTTTTTATATTGCATAGTTCATTTGTTATTAACAATTATCTGAAGAAATTTTTCACTTTCCAAAAATTTGTCTAAAAAATCGTCAGATAATTGTTAATAACAAATGAACTATGCAATATAAAAAAAAAATCCTACGTACTTCCATAGACAATGTATGTTTCAAGATATATTCAACATTTCAAGTGAATCGGTTGAAAATTGTCTGAGTTACATTTCCGGCCAACTCAAAAAAAGCTGTTTTGAGATAAACGCTGCACTGCCGCCATTTTGAAATTAATCGCTTCAAAAAAATTATTGTATACAGTCACTGATATGTATGATAAACACCCTTTTTTGTAATTTTGATTTATTCCGTAGTTTTTTTGAAAAAAAATCCCCAAAAATCCTATTTTTTTCGGCCTCTAGAGTGACCTGTGGCCTTAAGTAAGTTCGTAAATTTACGCGTGCCCAAATGCATAGTGAATCAAGCGAGTAAGATGCACAAAATGCGTTATAAATTCACTCGGAAGAGAAATAACGAGAAAGGGGACACGATAAGGAGCTTAGTAATTTTTTCTTATCTCCCGTAGTTGCGGACTGCGAGACTTCCGCAGAAAAAAAGTGAGCAACTTCAACGGCACAGTCTGCGAGAATTAACGGACTACGTCTGTCAAGAATCCACTCGGCGGTCTCGCGATGTTAATTATATTTTTTTTAAACACCACGTATCGCGTAAATATTCTTCAATGGCACTCCGACGATTATTACCATTTTCTTATGTTATCCGAGATTTTCCGCCTTTTTTCCACCTCTTCGGTCCGACCAATTGGGATGGAAATAAATTTTTCAACGCTAGACTTGACGAGACAAATTTCAATGTATTTGAGGATGAATAATTACCGAGGAACGAATTTTTAAAAACGATAAATGTTGACACTCGAAATGTATAGCCGTTCGTCGTCTTATTTGTCGAAATTTATTGCACGATGGAGAATCGTTGCACGGCGAACTGTGCAACGCGCATGACCAGCACCGACTCGAATTCACAGCCGAGCAAATTACAATAACGATTTTACGAAACGAGTGCACCCGCGCATATATATATATATATATATATATATATATATAATATATACATAATATATACATATATATGTGTATATATATACGTATGCAACTCAAAATGCGACGACATTTATCACCGAATATTCTTTAAAAATGGCACAACTTTTTTCACTAAAACGTAAAATCAAAAAGTAAAGTTAAAAAAAAGAGAAAACGACAGAACACTTTTTTTTTATCATTGTCATTGACCATTGAGTCATTTTATCATTGACTCGAATCTGCTGCTTCTTCCAGCCCCTAGATTCGATGCTTCTGAAGTTTGCACCTTTGGAATGCAACGAAGATTTTCACAATATTTTTATCAACTCATTTTGATTACTATAAAAAATCTTTTTTGGCATATTCAGATTACGGGCCCCTATAAAAGCATCTTAAAAAATGCTTGAGTCATTTATGTGGGCAGAGTCTGCAAAGAGAAATATGAGAAATTCAGAAAAATGAATTTTCATTGCACTCCAACGATGCAAATCTCATAAGATTCGCCAGTTGGATTTCCAAAAGTTCTACCATCAGAAATCCCTCGACTCCGAGTACATACCGCGTTGTAAGTATTTAGATTTGGACAGGACAAAAAGCCAATTTTCTAGTGAAATTACAGTTAAAGTAATTTTGAAGTAAAATTACATTTAAAGTAATTTTCCGGTAAAATTACATTTAAAGTAATTTTCCAGTGAAATTACATTTAAAGTAATTTTCCGGTAAAATTACATTTAAAGTAATTTTCCAGTAAAATTGAATTTGAAGTAATTTTCCAGTGAAATTACATTTAAAGTAATTTTCCAGTAAAATTACATTTAAACCAATTTTCCAGTAAAACAGTTTCCTCTGCAAGATTTCGTTCGGATTCTCACTGGAATTTTTTTATTTTTTAATTTTTTTCGTGATCGATTCGTTGCTGAATAATCATTTCGAAAGAAATTCGGCATGCAGCCGATAAAGGAGTAGAGAAACAACGATCGAAAGATTTGATTGTTTGAAGGGAAATGGCAAAATTGTTTCGATGTTCGATGAACTATGCAGTACGTTTTTTTTACTTTTTTGGGTCGACTATACGACGTTGTGCAGCGAGCAACGCGATTTACATCCCTGGCTAGAGATTGATCGATTTTCGCGTGACGTTCCCCCGGGAGTTGCTAGCCCAGTTTGCGATTGGTGCTGGATAATGGATGAGTCTGTTCCTTTGTTATATATATATATATATATATATATATATATATATATATATATATATATATATATATATATATATATATATATATATATATATATATATATATATATATATATATATATATATATATATTGCCAGTGTACCTAATATATATAGATTGAGAGCACATAGAGAGAATCGACAGAAGAAAAGACACTCGAATCCGTTTCGTCGTCCGCAAGCTGCGAAAATTTCGTCAAATTTGTCAATTAAAAGTAAATAAATAAAAATGGAATCTGTTTCATCGAAATGTTCGACCGAAATTTCAATCCGCTTTGCGGCGCAAAGAAAAGCTAAAAAGGCGACAGCAACTCATTTTTCACACTTTCCCGATCACGTGACCGCGTCCCGAGGCTTTAAACGTCAATTGTCCCACATGGTAAAATAAATCGTCCGAAAATCAGCGAACTCGGAATTCAAAAATCTTTCGTGGATTAAAAAAAAATTTCGGAAAAAAAAACAAAGCAAAGAAAAAATATTGTGCCCATCTGAACAAAATCGGCACATCCCTGGGCAACGTAATTTAACATTCCCCAGACATTTTTAGCGCGAATGAAAAAATTCTTAATCTTGAATAACGTCTACGGCAATTCTCTTCCAAAAGCTTCGACGAGCTATCCGAAAATGTGCTCGAAGTTAAAGCACCGGACGAGAAAAAAAATGCACCGTAGAAACTGCCCCTGAACTGCTTAGCAGCCCAAACGACAGGGCTATGGTGGCCCTGAATCTGTTCCAGAAACGAATGACGGCAAAAAAACGGCCGCAAGATCGACCATGGTATCGAAAGGATGAAAAAAAAATCGAGGGAAGTTCTATGCGGGTATCGATTGCCCAACGTGGCTGGAGGGTCTTCGGTAGGTGGTAATCGGTAAGTTACCATTATTCTTTTTCACGAATCTCTCGGGGCGCGGCGCTCGAAGCGAAGATCAGTTACGTCACTTCACTCTTTTGTCCTGGTTTTTCGGTGATTTTATTTTTCGTCCTGGTTTTTCGGTGATTTTATTTTTCGTCCGGGTTTTTCGGTGATTTTATTTTTAGTCCTGGTTTTTCCGGTGATTTTATTTTTCGTCCTGGTCTTTCGGTGATTTTATTCTTATTCCTGGTTTTTCGGTATTTTTATTTTTTGTCCGTGTGCGTCTCTGGCCAATGAAGCTTGCTTGCCTTCTCGAGGTCGTACCCCGGAAAAATCGGCACTATTGGTGGTGATCTCCGCAGAGTATCACCGGGTAAGGGGGAACGTAGAATTATGAGCCATAAAACTGAGTCCAGGAGAAAGCTAGAAGGAGAGAGATAGAGAGAGAGACCCTTCCGTCTGTTCTGCTCCCTTTCTCCCTCTCCTGCTCCCTTCTCCCGCCATCGGAGTTCCATTTTAGCAGCGTACGCTGCGCCCTTACTTCTTCGATCCTCCAAGTGCACAGGCACACGGAGACGTATGCACACGCACACAAGTGCGTTGATGACAATAAAAAATTAAATTTTGTTTACACAATTTTCACCTTCAAAGTGTTTAAAACACGTGGGTTTGTTTTGGTTGTCGAAAACAATTAAATACGATTCTTCATAACCGTAAGCTTTAAATGCGTTTGTTCAAAAATTAATGTGGAAATATTTGTCCGTTGAAGCAAAAAAATTGGGTTTTTTTAAAAATCGGCTGCCATTTTGTTATCCAGGGTTTTTTCAGAAAACAAAAAACTATAAGGCCCCCGCAATTTAGTCTGGTTCAATAATGTTTAACCCGTTTTTGTCTCAAATGAACTGGCGAGGCTTTGGAGTTTTATTTGACGGAAAAGCTGGAGCCGCCATTTTGGATTTTTTTTATAAATGAAATTGAAATTTACTGCCCATTGATAGAAGAATAAAATACGGTGAAACCCATTGCCAAAAGTATTTGTTATATATTTAAAAAAATTCCCGAAGTTCATGCATTTTTCATGCCCTCGAGGGTAACCTCCCGACAAGTCGACAGAGACATTTCTCAATTTCAGCCCTTCTGATATATAGACACGAGAAAAGCAAGATGTCGGCTCATTTTGTCGCTAACAAATCCACTCGGACCCGGAACATCCCTGCAACTTTCAGTCCATTGTTTCGTCTTCCAAGTTAAATGTTCCTGCGCCGAACTTGCAAAAAGAACATGTCAATTTTTTTCTATGTGAGTGTTTGAAAAAAGAAGCCTGTTTTTTTTATCCCCATGAGCCTTCTCCCTTCGTCGCTACCCTCCACCCCCACCCCTATTTCCTGTCAACCGAACCTTCCCCCCACAATTCGTATCTCCATGGAATCGAACGATCGAACAAGCGGTAATCTAACAAGCGGTAATCTAACATAAGCAATATTTCTTCTCCATCGTGATTATTATTTTTTTCGTCATCCCTTCAGCTACAAACGGAGACCTCCAAGCGTCATTTCCGCTTCCATTTTCCGCTGGATCATCATTCAATAATTATCACTCAGAGACGTCAATCTTCCTTCCAAACAAAACCCCGAGCTCGTCAATCCCGTGATCTCACACTGAGAAAAAAAAACCAATTGCATCACAAAAATATATTGGTTGATCCAAATAAATGTCCGGCTGCGGAGTGCCACCGATATATGAGGTTGCTACAATACTATAAAATATTGGACAATGTGATTGACTTAAATAACATATTATTTTATTTGAAAAAGCTCTTCTCTTCTCTGAATATCTTCATTATCCTTCAAATAAAATTATATTCGATGGAAATCATTCTATATACATTCCGTAGATGTATGGATGACATAATTAAGCGGTTGCTACGACATTTTTTTTTTCGCACAAAAATATCAATAGAATTAATTATATCTTTACTGCATCGAAACGAATATGCCATGGGACGTAAGTTTTTCAATTTGTTTTAAATCTTGAATAAAAAGTGAGCATTAGAATGATCATCCACGATAATAGTGGAGAGAATATCAGATATCCAATGGAATATCCATGGAGAGAATATCCGATATTCAATTGATAAGAACAGATACTACACTTTGATCTTAGCCACAGGCCAAGAAGCGATACTCTTTAGAGTTTCTCCGGCGTTTAAGTAGATGTTCGGTTCGCGCTACGAGAAACGAGCGCGCGTGCGGCTTCTAGCGGTTACTCCGAGAACTACGGGTTTCCTCACACCTATAATTTCGGTGGCGCTCGGCCATGATTCGGATGAATTTTTCCAACCAAATGCGCAAGAAACAAATTTTATTTTCGCATAATTTTTTAACCAATTCAGGCATTTGCTCCATATGTTTCAATCAAAATAAAATATTAATATTTTCACGAATAATGTACTTGAAAATCAATATCGGATTTGGTGAAAAAAATAACATATTTGCTCAATAGAAATTTTATCTGAATCAAACGAGCGCCATTCAATTTTTCTTGTGTACTCGAATCAACAATATTCATGTTATGAATTGAAACGCTTTTTTTCGTTCGTTGCAGAAAATACATTCGAAACTACATAATTTATTCGCGATTATTTTTTAGATAGTTTCAATAATATATTGTTCTCGGCTAACAATATATCTTTTGAATGAAAAAAAAAAAACTTTCAATTTTATCATGTCATTAAAGTCAATAGCGTTTTGTTTGGACTGATAAATCCGATTATTTGCACCAACAATTTTACAATTGAATCAACGAAATTTCATCCAATAACACCAATGATATTGGATCAATGATTTTGTTTCTCAGTGCACGAGTCACGAATCGCGGGAGCCCAGCTCTGGCGCCCTCGCGGTCCATTTTTTTAAATCTTAGCTCCCCGCGTCTTCGTTTCTGGCACTCGCGTGTCTGTCGAAAAGCAAATCATGTGGATACGCGTCAATTGTCACTTTTTTTTGCTATTTGGACGCGCACCCAGTCGCAAGTGTGTAAATAAATATAAATGGATTGTCAAAATCCGGCATTTTTCGGGAGTGTGTCAAAAGGGGGTGTCAACGCGGGCGGTGGGGGGGTGGGTCACAATTACAGCGTATTGCATAGCCTTACTGCATAATACAACGGCGCATGTCACGCTACTTCCGTCTTTCCTGTCAAACTCTCCTTCCCAAGCCCCCCCCCCATTCCTCTTCCCTGGACACCCAACCCTACTCCCTTATTCGACCCCAAACTGCTTCCCCACGTCCCGCCACCCTCGTTGCCGCGTAACCGTTAGCTCCGAGCTATCCGAACTTCCTTTTTTTTGTCCACGAACCTTCGATCTTTCTCACCGGGATAACGATTTTTCACTGGAAGCCCGATCTGAGAATTTATCCGCAAGAACGATCATTCCGTTTCTTTTCTCATTGGCGTAAAATTCACGATCTCACTTGACAAACTGTCATTGACACTTGACACAGGATGGTTTTCGTTCACCTATCGCTCTCTCTCTCTCTCTCTCGGTCTCTGTCACACCGTTAAATCCCGACAATCCCCCGAGTCGTTCTTATACAGCGTTAATTCTCGTATCAGGCCTACAGCTCCTCGGAAAGATCTACACGTGACGTAGATCAGAATCGGGAGTATGAAGAAAATAATGAAAAGGAAAAATACCGTTTGGTAATTGGTGGTAATGCGTTAGGTCTGCGATTCGAGCACTCTCTCTCTCTCACACACACAGACGCACACGCAACACTCACGCAACGCACAGCTCATCAGACGAGTCCGTGTGCTCGAATCTATATAGTACGTATGTCTGTCCGTCTCTCGCTATCAAGATAACCTGACGTTTGTTGCACTCTCGTGCCGCGTTCTCTCTCCCTCTCTTTTTTTGTTCGTTTGCTTCCTTATACTCCGTTCCCTCAGTGATTGATGCTTGATTTTTTATTAAGTCTGTCTTTAACGTTTTATTTGGATTCTCGATGATATTGGGTCGCACAAACCTTGTCACCCATGGCTGCGGCGTGTGCGGTGTTCGATGTGAAAGAAGTTAGCGGCGCGGCTTCGGGTGGACCAGAGAGACTGACTGGTGTTTCGTGTCGTCGAGGACCGCGCCGGCATCATCGACCCATACGGCCCCCACTACCGCGACACGCTTAATGCCGCTTCCCCTCTCTCGCCGCTCGACCGTGCGCTCGTTTCCCCGCGGCCAAGCGTTGAGAGACTACAAAGGGGGTGGGGGGAACGATTTTCCAGTCTCCCACTAGAGCCCAACTGGGGCTTTAGTCCGCCAACGCTGCTCGGTCGTTTCCTCAACTCGCTTCCCCGATCCCCTGCCGGACTACCGAGACCCTGCTTCCCCTCCTTTTGCCGCCCCGCGCCTCTTCCACCCGCCGTCCCTTAGCGACGCCTCGCAGGGCTTTATCCCATCTTCGTTAGGTCGACGCCTGTACGCCGTTGCGAGCTTGCGCGCCGCGTCGATCTTTTCCTACGAAGCCCCCCACGCTCCGCGCCCCGCTTCCTCGGCCGACCCACTCGTAACGGCGTACTATCCCCCACCCCACCCCCCAACCCATCCCGCCGCCAAGCCGTTCGCGCGCCGAGCCGCTCCCGAACACTTCCCACCAGCGGCAAGAGATGCGCGCGCACGCAGCTCGCTCAGCGACACTCCGAAGCGCGCACGCTCGTGCAGCTCCCGCTTCGACGTCACTCTTCAGCCAGCGCGAGAGTAGAGCACGCATACAGGAGCGTACAGTGGATTTACGTACGGGGAGAAACTTCGCGTCTCTACCCGGCTAACGGGAGGCAAACGAGCTTGCGCAATCCAACCAGACTACCGGGGAGGGAAAGGGTTGGTGGGATCGCGGAGAGTTTTTGGACCCCCTGATCTACGGGGGTGAGATCTGTGTTACTGGGCTATATTTCGGGCTACGACCAACCCTGTCTGGCCGTTCTGTAAGATCGAACAGACGGACAGGATCTTCTATTTATTCTTTCACTCTTTCTGTCTCTCTCCCGATGTGCTTGCGTATGCTTTCTTCTTGGCTTGTGCTCTTCGCAGTTTCGTTTTTGTTATCTTTGGGGGTGGCCCATTCGTGCAATTCGTGGTTCATGGGGGTGGCAAATTCGGGGCCAGCTATTCGTCGGCACAGCGCCGGAAGATCCGTCTTTCGAAGAATTCAAGCTTTATTCGGCAAGTCAGCAGGGGCTGGACCCAAATTCCAAAGCTCTCATTTTGAGAATCATGAGGAGCTTTGTAATGGGATCGGGACCTACCTTCTCCAACGAATGTAGGAAATAGAGCAGCCACGATACACTGCCACGCATAAGCTTCTTTTTTAACCGATGCATTTGAAAGCTCCCTCAATCTACACCGGAAGTCTCGATACACAACGGTGACAACAATTTTTCACCTTAAGGCCTTAGGCCACAGTAACGGGTATAAAATCATGTGTGAATTTAACAATTTTTCTCGTATGCAAAAGTGATTCACTCGTAAAATTAATTACACATCTATTTAGTATGAATATCAAGCTGCTGGACATTTTTTTTTTCGATCTACCAAATGGCCGACTACGAGAAACTTCTCGAAACAGCTTTTTTCCAATTGGCGTGACAAATAACTTCAACAATTTTCACTCGATTTACTTCAAATTTAAAACTCATGTGCCTAATTGCATTTCGCAGAGAAGTACGTACGGAATTTCTCATCCGAAAACTTTTCATTTTATGAGCAGTTTGTGAGCAGGGATAACGAAATTTTTCACTGAAAATTCATTTCTTAAGTTCAAATACCTACGACTTTTGAATAAAACAATATTTTTTAAATTCCGTAGGTACTTCGCTAGGTATTCTAATGTAGATAGACGAGAATTTTTGTTTTTTGTTCTAGGTAAAAAATTGCGGGTGCTAAAGGTCACGCCGCGGAGCGCCTAGAAAAAAAGATAACGAAAGAAAAAAGTAGTATTCGGCCATTTTGTGCATTATATATATATATATATATATATATATATATATATATATATATATATATATATATTTCTAACAGCTTGATATTCATACTAAATAGATGTATAATTACTTTTATGAGTGAATCACTTTTTCACACGAAAAAAATGGTTAAATTCGCACATGATTTTATACCCGTTACTGTGGTCTAAGGCCTTAACGCCGTGGTGTGCTCGTCTTTTTCTCTTTGTCAATATATAGGGCGAATTATCATCTTTTTATACTAAATTGAACAGGTCGACGATACCGATCACGATCGAAATATACGACGCTGAACTTTGTTGGAATGTAACTTTTTTTTCCATTTATTTGTCCCCTAATTTTTTTCATTCTCGAAAAGATTTTTTTTGCAAACTACGGTCGTAGATTTCTTATAAGAATACGTAAAATCGTTCGAGTGATTTTCGTAATCTGAAACGGGGGAAAAAAACTTTTGAGAAACTAAAAAGAATTCACTTCCGTTGCATTCAGACGATGCAAACTTCGACGTCGTCGAAATATCCAACAAGCACGGAAAATTAGGGCTGCAATTTTGCATCGATTATCGATGACCCAATTATTTATTTCTCACTGGTCCATTTTGCCATTTATTTCCCACTGGCCCGTTTTGCCATTCATTTTTCATTGTTCTGTGTTACCGTGCGTTCATAAAACTCCAAATGAAAATGAAGCTTTTTTAAATAGTAAAACATTTACCAAATATCTCCATTCTTTCGAGTCATGACCCCCCCCCCCCCCGCCCCACACAATTCGGCCTCCGATATCTCGCGAGGGAGATATTTCGCGCGTTGTACTCAACTTGAAAAGGCACCGAGGCCTAGATAAAAGTGCACCACTATACAAGAGCTCGGCAGGGGTCGGGGGGGGGGGGGGAGAAAAATGCCCGTAAAAGACACGCAACGACCAAAAAGACTGGAACGTGGCAACGGTTGGCCGAGATTGAAGCACGACGTGAAAAAGAAGAGTTGGAATGATCATAAAAAGACCGAGGCGAAAAAAATGGAGTGAGGTGGAAAAAAAGGGTAAGTGGTCCGTGTGACGGGAAAACCCTTAGCGTTGTCTGCGCACACGCGAAAGCTCGCGAGCCTTACGAATCGGGCGACGTCGCAATTCGGGCCGCACAATGCTCATCGATGATGCAATAAAAATAAGAGCGATGAAAAGTGTGGCCAATTTGAATAATTTCGAACTAGCAAAAAATGCATTGTACCGATAAAAGCAGAGACTGTGAATTCATTTCTACTTTCCCCGGGTCGACACTTTTTTTTCGTTAAGGGGTAAGGCCACAGTAGAATTTCCAAAAAATCGATTTTTTTCGCTAAAACGGTGCTTTATCATCATAAGTATCAGTTACTATTCGATTTATAGCAAGAGACATTTTTTTTTCGCCGACTTTGAGCGTATAACGTAAGCCCTCCTCTGGCACGGCCATAGAGTACCTAAAACTTTAAACGCGTTTTTTCTCGAAACAGCTTTTTTCCAATTGGCGTGACAAATAACTTCAACAATTTTCACTCGATTTACTTCAAATTTGAAAGTTATGTTCCTAATTGCATTTCGCAGAGAAGTACGTACGGAATTTCTGATTAATCGAAAACTATTTATTTTATGAGCAATTTTATACGAAATTGTTCACTGAAAATTAATTCAAATACCTACAACTTTTGAATAAAACAATATTTTTTAAATTCCGTACGTACTTCTCTAGGTATTCTATTGTAGATTGACGGGAATTTTTGTTTTTTTGTTTTAGGTCAAAGATTGTGGATGCTAAATGGCACGCCGCGGAGCGCCTAAAAAAAATAAAAGAAAATATTAGTAGTCGGCCATTTTGTACATCGAAAAAAATATATATATATTTGTTCCAACAGCTTGATATTTATACTAAATAGATGTGTAATTAATTTTATGAGTGCATCACTTTTTCATACGAAAAAAATTGTTAAATTCGCACATGATTTTATACTCGTTACTGCGGCCTAAACCCCTAAATGTCGATACGGTCGATCGAATAAAAAGAAACGTTTTCGCGCAAAATCAAACACAATTTTTCTTCACTTTGGTCAGTTGCAGTTATTTTGCTAATTCATCTTTGTGTCATATGTGGTGAAAAATTATGTTGGTAATTATGCAGTTTGAGGACTTTTCCGAAAAACGACGGAATTTTTATTTTTGCCATCAGGGGGAGTCGGGGGAGACTGACGTTTTCTATTAATTCCATAAGTTATGGGGTTTTGAAGTTCCCGGAAACACGTAATAAAATAGGGCATTTTTTAAATATTTCGACGCCTATATTGGGGGTTGGGGGTGGGGGGATTTACAAAAGAAACCTTCCTGAATAGAATGCCGAAGAGAAATCGCGGTGGTCACTTCCCCCTCTCCGGGCACTCGTTGTTTGGGTTAGTGTGGGTTGTTATTAGGGCCCCAAAAGTGATCAACGTTGGACAATTGTAGTTCATTTACATATATTTAAAAACTACGTTTAGTGTCTTGGGGGGGGGGGGCGCCCCCAGCCTCCCGGAGGAGGCTCCGCGCCATTCGTCCCCGACAGGGGGCTCTGCCTCTTCGCCCCGCGGGGGGGGGGCACCCCCGGACCCCCTGCGTGTCCGCATTAGACACCTTCCGCCTACAAGACACAAAAACAGCCGCCCCCCCGCTGTTTTTGCGGCTGGGGCTATTTAGGAAGCCTTCTTTTATAAATCCTCCCACTCCCACTCCAATATAGGTGTTCCGAAAATGTTCGAAAATACCTCATTTTATAACGTGTTTTCGTGAACTTCAAATCCCTATACCTTTTTATGGAAGGGTGACCACCGCGATTTATTTTCGGCGCTGCATTTAGAAAGGCTTTTTTTTATAAATGTCCCTACCCCCCACCCCCAATATAGGCGTCGAAATATTTTCAAAAAGCCCCACTTTATCACGTGCTTCAGCGAACTTCAAACCCCCATAAGGGGGCATCCATTAATTACGTGAGGTGATTTTGGCGATTTTTCGACCCCCTCTCTCCCCCTGGTGAAATGTCGTGAGATTTTGCTCGACCCCCTCCCCCCTCCCATCATCTCACGTGAGATTTTTCAAAATGCATACGTTCACGGAAAATAAATTGAAGTAGAAGTAACTGCGGTTGTAGTACCATTTACTCCACCATGTAAAGTAGTAGGGAGACTCTCCCGACGTGATTACTAAAATTACTAAAATTACGTGATATTTGCCGAAGCCCCCCTCACCCCCACGTGAGATTGGGTGAGATTTCGCTCGACCCCCTGCCCCCCCCCCCCCCCTAAACGCCTCACATAATTAATGGACGCCCCCTAACTCATGGAATTACTGAAAACTTGTCAGCCTCCCCTACGGAATGTCACTCAATATAATGGAATGAACAAGTTCACGGTGAAAAAAAAATCAGTCGTTTTTCGGAAAAGTCCTCGAACTGCATAATTACCGTTATTTTGTACAATTGTGTATTCTTAATTTTTACTGAATTCAACTATTCTCCATGTAACGGAAGTTGCGGTATTAGAAAAATAATATCCAAAAGTTGTTGTTTCAGTTCTGAATAAAAGAAAGATAATACCCATTTTTCCCAGTCTATTTTCCCGGAGGGAATTATCTCTCGGAATTACATTTTCCAATTTTTGTTACAATTTATTTCAATGGGCGAGAGCTTTCATTCGAAGCTCGAACGTTCGAGCTTTCATATGTGCTGCGAAAAGTAACGGGTCCGCATTTTATTCATATTCATATAATCTATAGTTGCGAGAGCGAGAGAGAATCGCATGAACATGTGTGTACACACATTCACATATATGTAGGGTATCCCAGTTCAACTCAAACTATTTCCTTCATCATCGTTAATTACTGATTCCCACAGTGAGAAAACCTCACTCCTGGTGTCAACAAAACGACTAATTTTTTCCCTGCCCCTTGCCCGTGTGCGGCTCCAAAACATCGAAAAGTCCACTTGGAACTTTTTTCTAAAATCTTGAAAAAAAAAATAGATACGTTTTAGACCTGTTTTGGGCGTTTTTCACCAAGCTCAACTTGTGCTTCCAATATTTCCTATTTTTTTTTTGTGGAATTTCAATTTTGGGGATGGTTATTCAACAGTTTGGAATTCCGAAGAGTAGTTTCCCGGTCCATGTACATCCCACTCGAATTGAATTTTATGTGAAACCATATTTTCGAAGTTTTTCTTCACTTGCGAGAAGAAAAAGTACTTTTCTCACTTTCAAACTGTTGAGTGATGCCCAAAATCTAAATTTCACCAAAAAAATAATATATATTGGAAGCCCAAGTTGAGCTTTGGAGAAAAATGCACAAAATGGATCTCAAACGTATCTAAATTTTTTCAGTATTTTAGAAACGGCCCGCGTAGACTTCGATTGACTGAAAAATTGAAAAAAATAGAAGTTTTTTTTTGTACACCAGGAGTGAGATTTCCCCACTATAGAAATCTATGATCAACGATGGCGAGGGAAATTGTTGTCTGAGTTGAGCTGGAATACTCCATATATATATATATGTATATATATATATGGTTTAAAAGCCATATATATCACTCGGTCCTGTCTTTCTGCATGATCAATACGGTGGCGTCCTGGTGCAATTTTATGTACGCCCCAACTCTTCCGTCACGATATTTTCTCTCGACTCCATGTAGCCATCATAATTGCGGTAAAATTGATACCCAATTATGTTGACTCCTTTTCTCTCATATTTCAGCATGGAATTTTATCCTCACTCCATAACGAACCGTTGTATAGAATAAAAATGAAAAGAGCATTTGTCCAATGCCAGATAATAAAAATAAATAAATAAAAACCTTAGATCTTCGAAATCGAAAACTGAATCTGTTGTTTTTTATAAATCAGTTGACGTATAATGTTCTAGCTGTTACTTCGGATTCGCCGGCGTTTTAATCCTCCCGATGGGAAAAATATCCCTTCAATTTTTTATTTTTCAAAATTGCTGGTGGACTCGTGGAAGATTTTACATAAGATATTGAGAAGGCTCTGCACTGCCTCACTATGTGGGATTCTTACCCACCGAAGTCTCCCTCCTCCCGTCCACGTCCAATTTATTCAGTTAATATGAACAATTTGCAACGAAATTGTCTAAAAAATAAAAAATTACAGGCAAAGCATTCCTGTTTTATGATATATATATAAATAGAGATTATAAAATTGACAGATAAAATATACCTCATTTTCAATTGTTGCTAATCGATCAATTTAATCGTTGGTTTGACGTTTTGCTTTGAATTTTGATACATATTGTTTATTTAAAATAATAACGAACTGCAAAGACCATTTATGAAAATTATAATATTACACAGAACTCATGATTATTCGTTGGTTTTTGTTTCATCGTTTGTTTGTTCATTTGTTCGTTTGAGCTCGTTTGTTTTTTTAAGTATGATTTTTTTTACGTTTTTTAATCGTAATTGTAATTAACTTTATAGGGTAATCCCCATTAGCATAAACCCTCTCCAGACTCCAAGCCGTGCTTCTGTGAAAGATTCATCGAAATCTATTCGGTAGTTCTGGAGTTATAAAGGAATGAACATATATATATATATATATGTGTGAACAATAAAAAAAGGCAATGCCCATTAAGGCGGAATATACATTTACAACAATCGATTTCGTTTTTTCTTTAAACCATAGGACTATATATGTAGAATATTTTCCCAAAGTTTCAAAGCAAAATACGAAAAACTTCAAACGTTACGGTCCGTCAACTCTGTGCTTCACCGCTCGGATTCGGAGCGGGCGTAAGCTTCAAACGCTTTTCTCAAAACTGCATTTTCGAAATTGGCGTGCAGGATTACTCAAAAACCATTAAGGCGATTGAGTCGAGACTTGGTAAAAATATTAATAATATTTCTACCTTCTACGAGACGAGAATTGTTTTTGAAAAAAAACTACTGTTGACTTTTGACAAATTTGACAGAAATAATGCGTGAAATGTTGATTTTTGTAAATGCGCGTCATTCTGTTGAATTTGCATTTTCTTTATTTTAATTACTGTCAAATAGAAACTTCACATGTTCGAACTAAAAAAAAAAATGGTATCGTTTGCAAATCAAAGTCTACAAGAAGCTACACTGCACGCCAATTCGCAACTTCCGCGGCAGCCTTGCTGTAAAACATTGCCACAGCTGCGCCAATTCGACAATAAAGGATTGCAAAAAATGTTTTGTATACTTATTGTTAAATATACTATTAAAGTAGACCTAAAGTTCGATAAATGTAGAATAATTATTTCTTCGTCAAAATTCCTTAACTTTTCCCCGTCTAAATGTTCATTAAAATTGATAAGTTAAGTTGATTAAAATTAATAAAATATTACCCGTATAAATGTTGATTAAAAAATCAAGATCAGTAAAAATCGAAATATCAGTTGGAATAATTACATGAAAAATAATAATCAAGTATCGAAAATCATATTGAAATTATTTGCGTGACTACTATTTGGGGAAAAAAAAAACTATTCCGTCGTTGAAAAGACAGCTGATAATCGGATGACGTTAATTGGTCCAAACGCTTAAAAATACTATCGTGTCAAAATTGTCCCCAATATGACGCACTCGAATGGATATCTGGCCCCATTCCAAATTCTCCAGACTGAACCTTTCGCGTCGATAACTATATCTCTTCCGCAATTGTATCGCGGCTGAATCGGGTGTGTGTGTGTGTGTGCGCGCGCGCGTGTCTGTGTGTGCATAAAGACGTATATACACTCAGGCACATGTCAATGATGCAATATTATTATAAGCAGTACCTACGTAGATATTTGTGCATGTGCGAAAATGTGAAGTACATAATACTTGAGCGCGCGCTCTTCCTCGCAACTCAGCCAATTTGACGATGCTCGTGAGAGTTACGCAATATAGAGGACTGGCCTTGCGCCAATCTCATGTATTGCTTGAACTTGTTCGTCCACCGACCATTAATGCATACACACACACACATACACATGTCTGTATAGAAGATTTAACGCTGCGTTTATAAATCATTGTGGATGGGGGTTGTCATTGTTGAAATATTTTCTCAAATTTTTCGATGCAATTTTGAGGGTGCAATTTTAGGAAATTTAAGGGGTCACTTTAGACGCTAAAAAGGCTATTTTCGTGATTTTTTTAATAGGTAAAAAATCATGAAAATGATTTTTCATGATTTTTCATGATTTCATGATGATGATTAGGTGTAACAAAAAAGTTGTTACACCTAATAAATAGACTTTCAAAATACATAAAAAAATATTTATGTATTGAAGTCACTATTTATAGACGAAAGTGGGAGTTGAAAAAATGTTCGGAAAAATTCCAGGTCTGCGCTGTTGATGAAATCACGGAGATGGATCATCGGAACCGAAAAAATCAAACGGTTTTAGATTCAGTATATTAAGGACTATAGCGCATATCATACGATTTTTGATATATGCAAAAATAACAAAATGGCGGAAATTTTCCGAAAAAAACAAAAAAAAACGTTTTTTTTTCACCGTTTTTTGCAAAAAAAATAGTGAATATCAAAATTTAAAACAATCCTTGATATGAGCTATAGCTATAGTTGTAAAGAATATGTGGTTAACATTTCATAAGGATCGGCTCGGTAGTTTAGAAGATTTTGTCAACCAGCCGTCGAAAAACGTTGTTTCGAGAAAAACGCCCTTAAAGTTTGTTTGGGTTACATAAATACATTTAAAAAAATTTGTTATGAATTTCGAAAGTGTATTTATTAAGTGTGACAACTTTTATATCAATATCTATAATATAAACCTATCAAAAAAGTTCATGAAAATAGCCTTTTTTAGCGTCTAAAGTGAGAAGACCCCTTAAGCTTAGAATTGGGAAGTACGATTTTTGTACTGCATAGTTTGATAGCCTGGGTCTTAACTTTGGTTTCGAACAAAGACTACAACAATTCCAAAAAGTGACCGAGTTATGACGATTTTTGTGAGGGCTAAAATCGCCCACTGCGCTAATTAATGACAAATGTTTGAAATTGTTTTTTTTTGTGGTCGAGAAAAAAACGTTTATTCGACGAATTGCCATTTACGTAATTTTTAAAATTTCGAAAAAGTATCTGGTCACCCGAAATCTTTATCACTCTGCCAAAAGTACATGTTATTATTTTTTTATTTCAAACCACCCTAGTTGCAAGAAGCACCTACACCGATTGGTTTTGCAGCAACGGCGGCACTTTGTTTGAATACAAACAACACCATTGTTAATCAATATTTCGCGCTTAAAAAAAAACTCAAACCCGGCAGGACTATGTATTAAATATCTGTAAAGTCCCGACCACGTCATCCCAATAATCTCATCAGAAAAAAATATTGAAAATCGGCTAGTTTTTTGGGCTCCAGGCTTATGGAGATCCACTAAGCTCATTTTGGATACACTTGCAGATTTCATCAGTTGCATACAAAAACGTCTGAGTTTTTTCTCGATAGAGTCAGCTCATCTGTGCAACGAAAAAAGGCGATAGAGGAATAAAAGCGATGTATGAAGAGTTGTGAAGGCAAGAATGTAACCATGCGTGTGATTGTGCGAGCTTGTGGCAGTGCACAACGAGTAAGTGAGTAGAGGGTAGACGAACGATCAGCTGCAGCACGCAAATCGCGAGATCTCGCCTCTCTGTCTCTCTCTCTCTCTCTCTTGCTCTCTGGTATGCTATTGCCTGTGACGATGATCACTATAAATGGACACATTTATTTCAATGACATTTTGCATTAAGGCGTTACCCCCACTTGTAGCGCAAAAAAGGCCTTTTTCATGAATTTTTTTAAAGAAAAATACAAAACTTTTTTGATCGATCAATATACCATCTTAAAGAACACATCTTGAAGAACTTTCAGTAATTTTTTTATTGAAAAATGTTACATTGTTTAGTGGCAAATGGCCGTCAATGAAATAATGTTTTTATATACACGGTTTGCGGTGACCAACATTGCGGCGAAGTGGATCATCTGAAGAAAAAAATGCGGATGGATTTAGTCAAATATAAGTATAAACTAGTCTTTAATTGAAGGATTTTAAAAAATATTCATTTTTCACAAAATGGCGGACAGTCAAAGTTAATGGTTCGATTTTAACGAAAAAAAACGGCCGTTTTTTGGCTATAAAAAGGCCATGTTTTTTCGAAAAAAAAATTGAACGATCAAAGACTACATTTTGATGTATTAAATAAGCCTGCAAAATTTCAAGAAGATCGGTTCATTAGTGTTCGAGTAATCTTGGTCACCGACTTCAGAAATGCCATTTTGAGAAAAACGCGTTTAAAGTTTCTCTTTCAACGCTCTTTCAACGCGGATTCTTCTCTTTCAACGCTCATATCTCAGTCAATTTTGTTCGGATCGACTTGAAATTTTCAGGACATATTCTCAGATACTTATACTTCAAAACAATGCAATTTAAAAAATCGTTTTTTTTTTTCAAAATCGCAAGAGGGGGTAACCCCTTGAAAGATTCGATTCTGGTCTAGTCGACAAGTTCAGTACAGTAAGAATCAGATGATATCAGAAAGCGAAACTGAGAGAGGGCAGGCGAGAGAGTGCGAGAGAGAGAGAGAGAGAGAGAGAGAGAGAGAGAGAGAGAGAGATTTGCTCTAGATATTTTATATCCAATTCTTATTTCAAATATGCATGAAAGGTTGACGTTTTGGGCACTCGAACGACGAATAATGTAATAAAGTCCGATAGTGAAAGAGAATGATAGATGTATGTATCTGGTTATAAGTGCGCGTGTCATATCATATACAGGGTGTTAGGAAAGTCGATGTAAAGCCTTAACGGGGTGATAGGTCACCTCGTCAGGAACATATCTATTCACCCTACTTATCTACCCTAGGTTACCTTAGTTCAAAGTCTAAGGATTTCTTGTTATCATGGTAACTATGATTTTTGGAAAGTTTCCCAAAATTGGGTACCTTATTATACCTTACTATACCTTTTTACAGGGTAAATTAGAAAAATCTGTATCTAAAGGAAATCGATCAACTGTTTCAAAAATTTTACAATGCGTCAAACTTTATGAGTGATGAGAGTAAAATTTTTTTTCGAAAATTGGAAATTTCGAAGCCCTTGAGCGACCAGTAAATATTGATTAGCGGCTAGAGCTTTCGCGAGGTTAATTTAAAAATTATAAAGCGTAAAATTCATGGGTGAGAAGTGATCGAAAAGAAAATGGGTTTTTCAATGAAAATTTGAGTTTTTGGGAGGCTTGAGCGACTTCTTGATATTTTTTGACCGCTCGCAGCTTTCGTGACCATTTTTTTTTTCTTTAAAGAAGATAATTGGATGGTGAGAAATAGGAAAGAAATAGAGCTCAAATTTGTGCCACCCTAATATATATATATATATATATATATATATATATATATATATATATATATATATATATATACATACATCACTCACGCATACACACAAACACACATTCATCTGCGTATATACAGGGTGTTCCTCTAATCTCTGCCACCCGAAATAACGCGGTAATTATCGACGGTATAAAAAAAATTTCCAGACAAATGTTGTACAATGTGAGGGGGGCCATCAACTGCGACCAATTTTTATTATTTCGTTGGAGGCGCTGACGCACAGTGAAGGTCACCTCCACTTTTTTAAACGGAATGGTACATTTTTTTTTCAACCATCTTGTGGAGCACCTCAAGCCGCATAAAAAACATTAGGGGCTCAAAGTCGTTCAAGGTCATTCAAGGTCACCTATTAAAATGGAAAACGAATCTAAATATCTCGGATCACTACCAAATATTTGGTAGTTATCCGAGATATTTAGATGTGTATCATCGACACTGACCTTGAATGGCCTTGAACGACTTTGAAGGGGGCCATCAAATGCGACCAATATTTTTTTATGTCGGTGGAGGCGCTGACGCACAGTGAAGGTCACCTCCACTTTTTAAAATGGGATGGTTTATTTTTTCTCAACCATCTTGTGGAGCACCTCAAGCCGCATAAAAAACATTAGGGGCTCAAAGTCGTTCAAGGTCATTCAAGGTCACCTATTAAAATGAAATGCAAATATAAATATCTCGGATCACTACCAAATATTTGGTAGTGATCCGAGATATTTATATTTGTATCAACGACGCTGACCTTGAATGACCGTGAACGACTTTGAGCCCCGAATGTTTTTTATGAGGCTTGAGGTGCTCCACAAGATGGTTGAAAAAGAAATGTACCATTCCATTTAAAAAAGTGGAGGTGACCTTCACTATGCGTCAGCGCCTTCAGGGAAATAAAAAAAATTGCTCGCGTTTCATGGCCCCCTTCAAACCTACAACTTTTGTCTGGAATATTTTTTCGCGACGTGGATGATTACGGAGTTATTTCGGGTGGCAGAGATAAGAGGGACACCCTGTATGTGTACGTATGTAAACCAAGAGCGGCGAAAGAGAGAGGGCGAGAGGAAGGCTTGTTGGAGCTGAAATGGAGGTTTAATTGCACGCCAAGGTCTCTCTCGTCGCGCAACTTCAACGACGAATGCCCCGTGGCGAACAATCCCATTCTCGAAATAGCATTCGAATTGAAGTTTATCAGTAATAATAGGTGCGTCGGTGCAGCGATATCACCGGTTGAACACAAAACGTGATATGTACCGGAAGCTTACGCGTACAAGCACCGCTAGCGTTACACATACGTGGAGACACGCGCGGCCATATGCATACATGCATACCCACACCTATGCGGAAAACATGTAGTGCAGCATACAGAGTGCACCATTAACAATCCCCATACGATAAAGTTTATTCGTAAAAGTCGTTAGTTAAAGCCAAATTGCTGAATACAATCGAAGAATCTGCTTTCCGATTATACGCCCTGAACGGTTCTCCACAAGCTCGACCACTTTTGGGCGTTGAACGGCTCACCTGCGCATGTGAATGAACTGTCGTACAGCGAGAATTTGTAATTGAATTTCTTTCGGAATCCAGTTGCGCACTCTGTACTCGAAGACAAAATTACTTGAATCAACGAAATTGTTCGGTGACAGCAGGTGGCTAACGAAATATTGAGATGGAAGATTTGAATATTTGATTACTCCGAATATTTTTGCTCGATGGAATAAATGGTTCTAGGAATGATTTGATATTACACTTTTTTTCAACAAATAATTCGTCGGCATACCCTCAATGATGCATGAAGTCAAAAGTCATTTTTTTCGGCTTATCTACGATATAGTTAGACATATCCGAATGGGTGTGCATTTGTGTCGCGTACAATTTTCAAGATATCTGCGACATTTTATCGTTTTATTATCGTAAGACACATGTACGGACACAGCGATAACGGGACGATCAAACTAGGCAGAAGATTTAACGCTTTTAATTTTGTTACTAATTTATTGTGGACAGTCGGAAATCGTCCGAGCCGTCTTTTTTGCTTTCGAAGCTCTTGGGCGATCTTGGCAACAAAGCGAAGGAAAAAAATACGACCTGGAATTTATCATGTTTATTAACTTACAAGGAATATCTCTCAGGTGTCGTCCTTTGATTTTGTTGAAACTTAGATATGTTACGAAGCATTTAAAACTAAGCGGCACGTATTTTTTTTATCGGCGGCAAAACGTTTTTTAGGGGTGAAACCAGCCCACGAATAGGGGCGATTCACCCCTTAATTTTTTTGCGATAACTCTGTAGTGGATTTTTCATCGCTTTGGATTAGAAGAATTTTGTTTCATTGCGATTGGTCGACTGCTTGAGGGTGAAACTGCAATATTACCCCTTGACATGCCTTTCTTCGAAAGCTGGTTTCACCCCTTAAAACCATCTTTACGCCCATAAAAAAAATACGTGTCGCTTAGTTTTCAATGCTTCATAACATTTGCGGCATTCTACGTCACTTCAGCCAGTAAAAAAAATCCACAAATAATTTTGAAAAATTGAGTTACTTTATTGAAAAATATTCACCGAGTGTTGATATTTTTTAAAAAATTCTAACGTTTTTTCTCGCTGATTACCATTTTTTAACATTTTTCCATTCAAATGGCTGTATCTTTGGCAGAATTTGACGTATTTACATTCGTAAAAAACGAAAATGTGCGTCTTTTTACAGCATCCCAGATAAAAATTAATTTAGAATTTATTGAGCAAGTCGAACGTCCGTTTCATAGCAAAATATGCAAAAAAAAAAAATTTTCTCAGGGAAAGACACTCGTTATTTTATTTTTTTCAATTTCCCCGAATTGTGAATACGAAAAACGGATTTTTGGTATTTTTTATATTATGGGATTCCTAAACACCGTGAAGTAAAATCTATTTTTATTTTTTTATTTTATATTTATTAAATTAATATTCGATTGAAGAGTGTGGAGCACTCCAAGCCTCCAATACATATGACATATATGTCCTATGTATTTCAAAAACCTGGTAAACATACATCGAGTGCTCCACTCTTCAATCGAACATTAATAAAAAAAATTTAATAAAAATAGCTGTTACTTCACTGTGTTTAGGAATCCCATAATATAAAAAATACCAATAATCCGTTTTTCGTATTCACAATTCGGGGAAATTCTTAAAAATAAAATAATGAGTGACTTTCCTTGAGAAAAAAAATATTTTTGCATATTTTGCCCTGAAGCGGACGTTCGACTTGCTCAATAAATTCTAAATTTTTTTCTGGAAGGCTGTAAAAAGACGCACATTTTCGTTTTTTACGAATGTAAATACGTCAAATTCTGCCAAAGGTACAGCCATTTGTATGGAAAAATATTAAAAATGGTAATCAACGATAAAGAACGTCAGAATTTTTTTTTAAATGTCGACACTCGGTGAATATTTTTTAATAAAGTAACTCAATTTTTCAAAACTAATTGTGGATTTTTTTTTACTGGCTGAAGTGACGTGGAATGCCTCATATATGAGATTTAACAACATCGAAGGACGACACCTGAGGGACGTTCCTTGTTAGTGGATACTGTGAGAGATCTTTCGATTAGTAGTAGTAGTAAACGTTATTGACAGTGTCTGCTATACATATGAGGGATAAGATTTACATATTTATAGTGTTTTTTTTTATAGTCCGGCACTGCCAATGAGCCATCGACCGTAGTCCTTCAGCTCGTGTCGTGCTTGGTCATTGTGATATCTATTTATATACTCATTGATTTATAACAATAGTAATATTTATAACAATAATAATAGTTAAATGTGAATGAATGTAGGTATGTGTACATCAGGGTAAAATAAAAGGTCGTTTCTCCTTTCAACCATCATATTGGCCGTGCGCTCTCGATTTGTACGATTCTCTCCAACAACTGTATGATTGTGTTGGTCGGATGTTTATAGGCTCTTGTAACATTTCTTGCAGGTTCAATGCTCAGTGGTGCTATGTTTATTAGCTGCTTTTCTGCAATTTGTTTGGTCAGTGTATCAGCAATTGGTTTGTTTGGTCAGTGTATAAGCAATTGGTTTATCGGATTATGCCGTTTGTTGGATGGTGTATGCGAGTCAGCCGTCTTAGCGCGATGGTTTCCGCTGTTCTTATTTTACGCATTGCTTGCTCTTTGCAGTTTCGGAAAATTGGGTGTCCATATTCCAAGATAGGACGGCATATGCATTTGTAGATCTTAGTAATTTCCTTACATCTAATTTTTTTGTTTCTGAATGTAATGCTTCGAAAATGCGAGCCTCTATTAATGGCTTATTGTTTGCTCTGTTGTGAATGTTTGTTAAAGTTGAGTTTGTGGTCGGTGGTTATTCCAAGATATTTCACTTCCGGTTTGGGTGAAATTTCTACACCCATCGTGCGTATTTTTGGAGAGGTTTGGGTGATTCTGTGGTTGAAGATTATAAATTGGGATTTGTGTGGGTTTGGTTTGAGCCACCAATTATTGAACCATTTTACAGTATTGTTTATGGATTCTTGTAGTGTTTAGAGGGTTTTTTGTAGATTGTTCTGATGGGCCACCAGAGCTGTGTCGTTAGCGAATTGGAGTGTATATTGTTTGGGGTCTATGAAGTCGATGTTTTCACCATGTTGTATGCATACGTCGTGGCAGTAGATGTTACAGAGCAGCGGAAATAATGGGGACCCTTGGAGATTTTTCGATGATTATTAATGAAAATCGTGATTACAAGTGATTGAATAGTAAATGAGGAATAATAACATTGTTTATTATTATTAATGTGATTATAATTGGTGTTCATAGACATTTAATGTACAGTCGTGTGGTAGTGTAACCCGAACAAACGACGCGCCCACATTTATCGTATAGTAATAGTAGTTTGTATGGGTTTATTTTTTATACCTAGTAGTTGCAGCAAATTTGTTTGAGTTTCCTTATTGTGTCGTATTGAGGCGGGATATACATTTAGACAGGAAAAAAATAAGCAATATTGAGGGATTTTTTAAATTGAAAAATAATTATTTTACAATTATGAAACTTTAGGTATACTTTAATAGTATATTTAAGTATACAAAACAATTTTATAAAATTAATTTATCATCAAATTGACGGAGCTGTGGCAGAGTGTTACAGCAAAGCGTGCAGTCTAGCTTCCCGTAGACTTTGATTTGCAAAAAAAGTTCAAACATTTTTTCAGTTAGCACATGTATAGTTTCTATGTGACGGAAATTAAAATGAAGAAAATGCAAATTTAAGAAAATGGCACGCATTTCCAAAAAGGATCAATATTCCACGCAAAATTTCTGTAAAATTCGGATTACAAAAGTACCGTTTTTTCCAATTTTTCAAAAACAATTCTCGTCAAGTAGAAGGTACTAATATAATCGATATTTCTACCCAGTTTCAACTCAATCGCTTAATAGTTTTTGAGTAATCCTGCACGCCAATTTCGATAATGCAGTTTTGAGAACAACGCGTTTGAAGTTCACGCTCGCTTCGAATCCGAGCGGTGAGGCACAGCGTTGACGGGCTGTAACGTTTGAAGTTTTTCGAATTTCGCTTTGAAACTTTGGGAAAATATTCTACATATATAGTTCTACTGTTTAAAGAAAAAAAAAGAAATCAATTTTTTTATCGTTGTCAATGTATATCCCGCCTTAAGGGATGATAACAGAGTAAAATATTCAAAAAATCGTTTTTTTTTTGCACTATCCGATAACATAGACGGTTATAAAAATTCTATTCATATACTTACATACACGTAAGTAGACAATTTAGGCGAAAATTCCGCACTCGCAACTTTAAACGCGTTCTTCTCTAAATGTCGTTTTTCAAAACGGTGTACTCCCTCAAAGGAAGAGTTTTCAAGCTATCCGTCCCAAATTTTGACACAACATTCTTCGTGCGAACTTTTATTTTGCTGTGGAAGCTCTTGTTTTTAATCTTCATATTTTTTAACGAAAAACTGTCGAATAATAGCTAAATTCGACACTTTTTTTCAAACCGCCGCCGTTTTGTCAATTTTAATTTTTTAAAAACCACATACAGATTAATAATCTTTTTACAAATTTTGTTTCAGATAATATTCACGGCCACAATCGTGTACACCGTGAAGACTCCTTTTTTCGAAGACATTTTCAACCTTTAAAAAAAATGTAAAAAAAATAAAAATAAGCGTTAAATTTTTTTTTCTGTTCTTCATGAGTGCTTTCATTTGACATAAAATACATTGTCTATGGAAGTACGTAGGATTTATTTAAAGCCTAAAAAATCGTCAGATAATTGTTAATAACAAATGAACTATGCAATATAAAAAAAATCCTACGTACTTCCATAGACAATGTATTTTTCTATATATATTCAACATTTCAAGTGAATAGGTTGAAAATTGTCTGAGTTATGTTTCCGGCCAACTTAAAAAATGCAGTTTTGAGTCAAACGCTGCACAGCCGCCATTTTGAAATGAATCGCTTCGAAAAAAATTTTGTACCCAGTCACTGATATGTATGATAAACACCCATTTTTGTAATCTCGATTTATTTTGTAGTTTTTCTGAAAAAAAAAAAAAAAATCCCCAAAAAGTCTATTTTTTTGGCCTCTAGAGTGGCCTAAGGCCTTAATTTAAATCGCTATATCTCTGACACTAGACGGTCAAAATTCATGATTTTTTTTTACCCACTTCGTCATGTGTTCCTCTGCATTTGAGAATTTTTCAAGAAAAATCTGTAGAAAAGTTTTGACGTTATTGCATGAAATGTGAAATTTCCCACCGTTCCCGATAAGAACACGTGTAAAACCGTGCAATCTTTGATTGCCAATATCTCGAATACAGAACGGTGAATGCTTTTGAAATTTTGCAGGTAACCACTTAATAGTGTCTTGAATGTGTCCTCAAAATAAAAAAAATTTACAGGAAACTGCCTTGGCGAGACAACTACCTTAAGCTCTCATTTGAATTTTGCTTGTACTCACGGAGGCATATTGCTAGTAGGTCTTCAGTTGTTAGGTCGTTTTATATTTTTTGTACAACGACTGGACTAAACGACTCCAAATTGCTTCTGACACCGTCTAGGCTGTGTCGTGTGTTTCGGAGGCGGTCCGGAAAAAAGTCATTTTTTTTCTTTTTTATCGCGCTTATTTCTTTGTGTATCATCCTTGTCATGTTTATCCATAATTTAAGCCAATAAAAAACGGTAGAAAAAATGTTCTACTTATGTCAGAATCACCTAACGCATTATACGAAGTAAATCGACCAAATAAATTCTGACCGATTTTGGGGTGGAGCCCGGAATCGAAATATTTGCTGGAGATATTAAATTTGTAGCAATTTCGCTGTTATCACCCCTGCTACGACGTACAATTTATCACGATAACCTCGAAAAATAATATATGATATCGAATTGCGTGAGCGAGTCAGCTGAACGATCAAAGCCACGAGCTTTTTCGAGCAGGTTTAATTTTTATTCTATGTTTTGTCTTGGCCGAGGACTCTGGGAGAACCTTCGAGGCAAAGTTGATCTGGGCGTGAGATTTAAGGGGCTATACCAGTGTGACACTTAAAAAAAATCGATTTTTTTTGTGCCTTTTTCGACAGTTTTTTACTTTCAAGAATATCATTATCATTTATATAATTTATATCATTATCATTTTATCTTGCAAAAATCGATCGTTAAATCTTTAAACGCGTTTTTCTCGAAATGAGATTTTTCAAATTTGCTGACATTGTAACTCAAAGAGCAATTATCCGATTGACTTGAAATTTGAACCGAGTACTCTTGAATATATTTACTCTACAATGACGTAGGATATTTTTGATTGGATGAAAATTGACGATTTGGCATTGAAAAAAACTACCATTTTATAGGCAAGAAAACATACTTTTTTTCACAACTACGCCATTTTGTTAGATTTTGATATTTTTCGAAAATTCTACGTCATTGTACAGGAAATACCTTCCAGTTTAACGACATTTTTTCCTTTTCTGCTTCAGCTACTCAATCGGCCGGAATCATGTCAGCAGTGGAGGAACTTTTTTTTGGCGCCTCCGAAGGCAGCGCATAAGTCGCTTGGATCTCAATATTTTTCTATGAAAAAATTATGTAATATAGGTCAAATATAGCCAAATATATTCTTAATTTTCCGAAAAATTTAATTGAGTACTTTTCTTTAAAAAAATTCCCGAAAATCACTCAAATTTTCAGCGTTCACACTGGTATAGCCCCTTAAGCTCATCCTGAGTGTCGAGCCAAGAGAGAGACAGAGAGAGAGTGAGAGAGAGACGAGGAGGAAGCTACGAAGAAAATTATATTTGCCAATTTGTCGCCCCGTTCCATTGTTCGTGAAACTTCTTCTGATTTACAATCAATTAAAAACCCGAGGAAAAAATTCTACCAGCAACGAAAAATAACAAATTTTTTATAACGTGAAAGATTTGTTTTTCTCAATTTTCTTCGTCAATTTAGTTGTTTTTGTGGAAAGACATTTATGAGCGTTTTATTTATGGGCCACGGAATAAATAAGGAGCGCCGTGCGCCACTCGCCAAGAGTGTAAAAAAAGTGTATATGTATGTATACACAATGAGATACCGTAGACGTCTATACTTCGGGCGAGACATTGAGAGCTGCGGCGCCAAATTGTACCTCGGTCGTTCAACCGTCGTTATGAATTCAACACTTTTTATCACAAATATTGTGCTAATGTAGGAAAGAATCAACTGAACGAAGCACCGCGTAACTATACAACGTAATTTTCATACGATAATTTGAAAAATGCTACTTTTTTTATTAAGCGTTTCATTAATAATAATATTTAATACCATACACAATATTTTTGTCATTATTTATAATATCCGATGGAATTTGAAATACATTCTTTCGAAGGAACATTTTTCAAAATTGCATAATGCAAATAAATGATACAAAATTAAAGGATTGTTATTTTTTTATGAACTCCGATGACGTGATTAAAAAATAAACATAGCTGAATTCACTGCAACAAATTTGAGCCTTCACTGGTCATTTGGAAAAATGTTAGTTCTGTCTTTGTCCTATTTTCCGCAATTTCTGAAATCTCTGTTGGCTGTGCATGCACATATGTGCATGGGTGTACATTTTATGAATAACTTTTTGTGTGAAGAAGTTACGGGGTCTATAATTGTAGTTTATTCGGAAACTTCGTCTCTTCCTCTTCCAGAAAAGTACCTCATTCGAAATATTTAGTTTGTTTGTTTAGGTTTGTTTACGTCACTGCTGATACTGTACAATAAATCTTTGTTTGGTTTTTCATTTTTTCAGTGATGAGAAGCCCAACCCATCGATCAGGTGCTTCCTTCAAAATCTTATTTTTTTATATTTCGCAACATTCCCAACGTGTTACCATTAGAGAAAGGGAATATGCAAAAAAATGATATATTCGAAAAAAATCTATAATCATGATAAGAAATTGTTCCGGGAGAATTTTTTCCACAGGGTATTTCGAGGTCGAAAAGATACATACAGTGGGTACAAAAAGTATTTGCACACCTCGTTTTTTCTAAAATAACGCTACGAAAAAAAGCTGTATATTTTGGCAAATAATTCTATTTGATATCCCATTTTAAGGGAAGGTTCTGCCTGGTTGGGCCAAAAAATCTTCGACTTTTCACCAATTTTTTATGCGAAAAGTATTAAATATAGAATGTTGTTATTTGGTATGTTGACTAAGCGGTCTTTATTGAACATCAAAATATTTTTTCAAGTTTGACAAAACATGGTGGTGGGAGTGGGAGGAGCCACGTATGTCGGTGCGCGGGCGATGACACTCTTCGCTTGCGGAAGTCCTAAGTCCCGGACCGGTGAACTGAAGGAAAAAAATCAAACATATTTTTACTTAGTACAATATTGTGTATAAGTTGACCTAGAATCAAGAATAAAAATTGAAAAATAAAAAAATTATGAGCGATCGGAAGAAGTTTGTTTTTTTTTCCAAAAATTTTCGTAGTTTTTTGCTCACTATTTTTTCATTTTTTAATTATTTTTCTTGATTCTAGGTCAAATTATACACTATTTTTTCATTTTTTAATTATTTTTCTCGATTCTAGGTCAAATTATACACAATATTGTACAGAGTAAAAATACGTTTGATTTTTTTGCTTCAGATCACCTGTCCGGTACTTAGGACTTCCGCAAGCGAAAGTCTTGAGTTCATGATTATGAGAGCTGAGACATTCTTGAGAGCTGGCGCATTCTTGAGGCCTCATTAGGAACCATGAAGTCACCTGTTTAGATTTTTAATTTAAAGTTGAAAATTTAAGTCATAATTCACCGAACGTACATTTTTCACTTTAGAACAACATTTTCATAACTTTTATCACAGTTACGAAGCTGATTATTTTATGCATAAACGTACTACTCATGAAGACTCAGTTGCAAAAAAAAATCTCGACAAAGTCTTCTACTGTTTTTTAGATTTATTGAAAAATGGTCAGGTCGAAAATTCTCAAAAATTCCGAAAATAATTCATAACTCGAAAACTATGAAAAGTCGCGTAACATACATGGGGGTGATTCGGATACCCCACGATACAAGGGACCTAAATTTTATTTTCGGACGTCAATGTTCGGCCACCCTGTATGTAAGACCGACGTTACAATATACGCACACACACACCCTACACACACAAAGCAAGCAAACACACGCTTGACATTTATCGGAAGGGCCTGAGTACAGCGTTGCCACGGATATTCCCAAAATTATGAAATGGCGGCCGGTGAGACAACTCGAGTCAAATCTGGTGGAAACGAGACCCTTCCCTTTTCCCGAACCCTTATTTAACACAAAAACGACGCGTGCAAACACTTTTTGTACCCACTGAAAAAAAAAATTCGTTCATCCATCCAAAATTCAGTTGGTTTAACAAAATTGTATCTTTAAATACATTCAACTTGATTTTTGATTGGCATAACAAAACAGCATAGTTGGGCAGTAACCAAAGATACATTCAAACTATCTGTCTTATTTAGCATGTCTGCACGGAAAAAAATGATTCGTCAAAATTAACAGTTGGTGTTTATAAATTACTGAGGAAAGATGAACATAATGCAGTTTCACACTGTAAACCAATCATGTTACAGCGGTTTTAGGAAAAAATAATGGATCAGACGTGCTTTTTTACTATTCGAACCAATGGAAATGCAGATTCAAACTGTAAAAAAATCACAATGATCACCGCGATAAAGTAAACTGTCGAATTTACAAACTAAATATAAGATATCGCGGTACTCAATGCGTAAAATATACGGAGTACCTTAAAAAAAAGTGAGATTAGACTGGTAATCACTGATTTGAACCATAAAATTCTTCAACAAGCAAATGTTAAAAATGAGATTAAATTCTATTGAAATTTGGTATTGTCTTTTGAAAAATGTGGTGTGAGTTTAAATTAAAAACTGCAGTGTACACCTTGCAAATTGTATCGTAGCTCGGTATTATTCAATACGTACAGATTTAATTTTTACAGAGTCAATTGTCATTTTTTAACAAATCGGGTAAAGCATATTTTGATAACGGGTTGTTGAATACTAATACGGATATTTAAATTTATTAGTGTGATACATGAAAAAAAATGCAAAGCGCTCAGTAGAAGTTACAGCCGACATTGCGCGGTACACCGCGTGTACGTCGAATGTTTACAATGTCCACTGTAAACGCGTGACCGCTCCAGCTCGGGGGTTAAGGCGTTCAAACCTGTACGCCTAAATCAACAAAGAAAAATTCTATCGCGTGGTCGCCCTCAGTCTCGACATCTACTCAGTGCTCTTTTGGATCTCGTGGCGTAAAGTTTTGCGCAGTGTCTTCGAGAAACGACAATTATTTATAATCAATGTGAAAACCGACACACACACAGTGAACAAGGACAAGCTGTTAGTGAAGAAAAAGTTCCGTGAAAGATTTGTTGCTGCTGAAAAGAGGACAAAAAAACGAAGTGAGTATTGTATTTGTATTTTTCTATCTCGCTTTCACGTATAATGATGCTTGATTTACATAAAGCTATTCACTATCTGCATTATTTGCTATTTCACAGTGTAAAAATTTGTCAATGAAGTCGTTCATTTTATAACATTTTTAAATGTAAAAATTCGTGGGTCCGCTCGTTTACTTTTAACAGTTTCACATAGTAAAAATTCGCAAGTCGGTCCATCTACAGTCTACAGTTTCACATTATAAAAAGTCGTGAGTCGGTCCATCTACTGTTTACAGTTTCACATTGTGAAAATTCGTGAGGCGGTTCATCTACTGTTCACAGGTCCACATTGTAAAAAGTCGTGAGTCGGTGTTCATCTACTGTTCACAGTTTCACACTGCGAAAATTTATCGATCGCTTAGCATAAACTCAATAGTCCTACAGTTCTTTGTGTGAAACGTGGCGTGCACTTTTTAGAGTTTTACGTAGCAAATATCGAAGTTTTTGCATCGAGAGGAGCTATTGATGTGAGACACAGTACATTTTGATGGGATTTCCATCAAAATTTACAGGATTTTTTTTCCCGTGTGAGCAACTGTGAAAACAACAAAATTTCGAGACAACAAAATGCATTTTGCACATTGAACGATTCTTTTTTCTCAGTGCACTGTATATAATAACGGAATGGCGTCAAGAATTGTTTTGGTAGAATCTTTTTCCGGTACTGTTGACTCGAGAAATGAGCATGCACGACTAGAACGGTACACGGTAAACACGCACAGAAGTCGCGAGTTGCTGGATACGAGAAATAAGGCGAGGGACACCCCTTTCGTGAGTGATTCAACGCACACACGTTCGCGGACCGGTGCGGTCCGGTTTGAGAGCTCATTCATAAAGTCGAGGCATTCGTGTTGTCCGGATCGAACCGGAAAGTCGGCGACCGGCAGTCTGTCGTGAACAAAAGTGAATACACGTTTTTATCGCGAGTGAGAACCCGCCGTCAATATCGCGGAAAAAGTCACGTGACGAGAGTAGATTGTACCGTAGGTCTCTCGATGAAAAAGAGGGAGATCGAGATCTTGTTCAATGAACTGGGATAAAAAAAATCTATGTAATTATAGAAAATTGCGTAAAATAAAGAATATACGGGACGGAAAAAAAAGATTTCTATCGAACCCTGGAGGCGAATTAATATATTTTGATTCTCTTTCTTTCCGAAGCAACTATCGATGAATATTATTGAAAAATAATTCTCTTGGCGTTTCAATTTCTGTTCAGTTTGAGTGACGGAAATTATTTCAGTTGGAGGAAGTTAATCAGTAAATTTGCAGTCTTCTTTTGTGTTTTATTTTTATTAATCTTTGCAGTATTAAAAAAAATGAAAACATAAGAATTTAATTTTGCTGAATAAAAGGTTCTTTATAGTTCGGAATGTTTTTTAACTTTATACTAACCGACACTGCCGGATGGGCGGTCGGGGTTCGGCTCCGGCAGTACATCGAGTTAAGGCGAGAAATCGCTTTGGAATAGAAAAAAAATCGATTTTTTTTACATATTTCGAAAGTATGATACCCAAAGAATATACTGACCGAAGGAAAACTCGAAATATCGAATATTTGCGGAGTTATCGCATATAGTCTAGAGTGCGGAGACAGCATGCGGTCAGGTAGCGAGTCACGTGTTGAAACTTTAAACGCGATTATCTCGAAACTACTTTTTCAAAACCTGCTCGTCTTGTAGCTCAAAAAGTTATCGACCGATTTGGATGAAATTTCGGGAGGTTACTCTCAGTAATATTATCGGAAGGATATACCTAAAGTTTGAAAGGTAGCGTGTAAAGAAATAATTTTTTTGGGGTCAAATATGTCGAAAAAATGGTCGAAAATTCGAACTTTGGAGTAAAAAGGCTCCCAAATTTTCAATTTTGCACTTTTTCATCATTTTTTAGGTATATCCTACCCCTTAATATGTCATTAAACGAATGACACTTATTAAATCTTTTTCAGATCAACAGAAAAAGTGCGACAACTGCAGCACTTTTCGATGTCGTGGTAAACAGGCGTCCGAAGACCCTTAATAACGCCGCCATTTTGTTAGTCATCCCGAATTTTTTTTTAACTTGACAGGCATAATAAACCCATGTCCAAATTTGAAAATGATCAGATTATTTTGTCCCCTCTAAAAAAAATCCCAGAAAATACCTATTTTTCACGCTCCTAAAGGGATTTCTCGCCTTAAGGCCTTAGGCCACAGTAACGGGTGTAAAATCATGTGCGAATTAAACAATTTTTTTTCGTATGAAAAAGTGATTGACTCTTCAAATTAATTACACATCTATTGAGTATGAATATGGAGCTGTTGGAAATTTTTTTTTTTTCGATGTCCAAAATAGCCGACTCCTCGAAACTTCTCGAAACAGCTTTTTTCCAATTGGCGTGACAAATAACTTCATCAATTTTCACGCGATTTACTTCAAATTTAAAAGTTATGTTCCTAATTGCGTTTCGCAGAGAAGTACGTACGGAACTTCTGATTAATCGAAAACTTTTCATTTTATGAGCAGTTTATGAGTAGTTATAACGAAATTTTTCACTGAAAATTCATTTCTTAAGTTCAAATACCTACAACTTTTGAATAAAACAATATTTTTTTAATTCCGTACGTACTTCTCTAGGTATTCTAATGTAGAGTGACGAGAGTTTTTGTTTTGTGTTCTAGGTAAAGAATTGTGGATGCTAAATGTCAGGCCGCGGAACGCCTAAAAAAAGATAACAAAAGAAAATATTAGTAGTCGGCTACTTTGTAAATCGAAAAAAAAAATATTTTCTAACAGCTTGATATTCATACTAAATAGATGTGTAATTAATTTTATAAGTGAATCACTTTTTCATACGAAAAAAAAATGGTTCAATTCTAAGCTATTAAATTAAATAATAAGTTATTTTTGTCGTCGAATCAGTATGATCTTTTTTGTATGTGCACGTGTGATTTTCTCATTCTAGAAGGAGAAAAGTGCGAGGGTGGCTAGAATGTGGCGATGAGGGAGTAGGAGGAAAGTAAGCGTGTTGCCTTTCGATTTTCCGCCGGGATTACGGAAATCTCGTGATGAGAAAGGCTTTCCGAAAGAGGTTTGAGGATCCAATTGGACGCTTGCGAATGGGATCGCGGCCGATTGAACCCCCTTTAAAGTACATGGACCAGCGTGCATCGAACTCTTGCTGATATTGAACCTCGAGGCTATATACCGGCTGTCCTATTTTAATCTTATACCTGATTTATCTCGAAAAATACTGCTCCAAACAAGTTTTGAATATAATAAAACTTTTAAGGGGCTATACCAGTGTGACACTTTCAAAAAAGTTCGATTTTTTTCGACACTTTCGATTTTTTTCGCCGTTTTCGACAGTTCATACTTTCAAGAGTATCATTATCATTTATGTCATTTATATCAATATAATTTTATCTTGCAAAAATCGATAGTTAAATCTTTAAATGCGTTTTTCTCGAAATGAGACTTTTCAAATTTGTTGACATTGTAACTCAAAGAGCAATTATCCGATTGACTTGAAATTTGAACTGAGTACTCTCAAATATATTTACTCTACAATGACGTAGGATATTTTTCATTGGATGAAAATTGACGATTTGGTATTGCAAAAAACGACCATTTTATAGGCAAGAAAACAGACTTTTTTTCATAACTACGCCATTTGGTTAGATTTTGATATTTTTCGAAAATCCTACGTCATTGTACAGGAAATACCTTCCAGTTTAACGACATTTTTTTCCTTCTTCGGTTTCAGCTATATAATCGGCCGGAATCATGTCAGCAGTGGAGGAACTTTTTTTTCGCTTGGGCGCTTGGATCTCAATATTTTCTCTATGAAAAAATTATGTAATATAGGTCAAATATAGCCAAATATATTCTTAATTTTTCGAAACATTTAATTGAGTACTTTTCTTCCAAAAAATTTCCGAAAATCACCCAAATTTTCAGCGTTCACACTGGTATAGCCCCTTCGAGTTGAAAGGGGAAGGTTAAAAAAATCTTTTTTGGGCCAAAATTGAAAATGGCGACGATAAAATGGCCGGCGTATATTTTTTGAATGGGATCATGATTTTTTTTAACCAGTAGCCCTGCATATGTATACCTGATTCGATGAGCCTTGTAAGCTCAGCTTTTGTTTCGCCATTAACCCACATTCGATTCTGCGTTTTGCAATAATCTAGCACTTTTCTATTGTTCCTGAGAAAAAAAATCCAAATTGACGCGCGAGTTGAAAAGTAATAATAATTCATACGGTACTGTTGCACAATTTTGCAGTCCCTGCGAAATGTTTGAACAACGATGCGTGCAAAGATAAATTTAACATTCGAAGGTTCATGAAGATAATACCGAAGCTGTAGAAAATCGTTGCTTCTTACACACGTATTTTATTTTGTTTCGAGAAGTTGGGAGTATAAGGTGAGTAATTCGTTCCGATAACGTCGACGTTGCAGCCGTCGATTTGACTTCCGGTCGATTACATTTTACCGCATCAAGCCTCCAGCCGGGTCGAGAAATCTCGCGCGCACACATGCCAATTTCACCCTGGTACGTGAATAAATCGTCAGAATTCTGATGGCGAATAGATCGAGCATAGGAGAAAAAAGATCGCGAAAAATGAACGTAAATTGAAAAAGAATTTCAGCATTGCTGCTATTCACGGTACGAAACAATTCGCTCGAGAAAATTGAAAATGGCTTTATATATTGATACATCAAACACCGGTAAATGCCTCCACAGGACAATAATCGTAGCATGAAGCGAAAAAAAGGGAAAAAATCGACCTCCGCAACGACGGGCCTATTCTTTATGAAAAAGCACGCGTATTTAGAGACCTTCTATCGAATAATTTCAAAGTTTTTGCGTAAGCGAAAAATTGAAATAACTTGGCCAAGAAGTCCAGAGAAAAAAATTATTATAGACAATGGGAATAGGAATGACATTTTTTTGGGATCCTCATCCTGTCGGATCGAGCATGGCAATAATACGTACACGAGATTTCGCCTTCCCCATAGAGTGGCTCTGTTCTGCGGAACAATTTTTTTCGAGATTTTAAGGGGCTATACCAGTGTGACACTTTCAAAAAATCGATTTTTTTTTTGCCTTTTTCGACAGTTTATACTTTCAAAAATATCCTGTAAAAATTTCGAGGCCGTATCTCTAATCGTTTTATCTTGCAAAAATCGACAGTTAAAACTTGAACCGCGTTTTTTTCGAAATGAGATTTTTCAAATTTGCTGACATTGTAACTCAAAGAGCAATTATCCAATTGACTTGAAATTTGAACTGAGTACTTTTGAATGTATCGAAAACGCACCTTCAATATGACGATTATTTGAAAGCCAACAGTTGGTAACAGTCAATCGGCGCCGTGGATAAGCATAGGGCGCTCCCTTCGTACTTCACCCCCGACGGCTAAACCCCATAACACCCTTAAAGCAAAAGAATCTCCGAAAAATTCATCTTGCAATGCGTCGTCATCGATGTCGTCTAATGCAGGTGGTGCGTTATCACACGTTTGACCGCTGCAATTTGAATAAATAATTGAACAGCTCAAACCACTCTTTCAGCATCCACAGCCCCGCAATTCTTTTTGCATTTGCAAGATATAACTTGTAGCAAATGTGGTGGCGCGGGAGCTTTTTTCGTTATTACAGGGGATGAGCGATTGGCAGCCCGCTTCCATAACCTCATTCTTCCAGGTCATGGTCAAATCCTAGCCAACTTTGAAGCTGATGGTAAGTTCGTAAAGAATGGTACCGTGATGTGTCCCGCGTTGGTGGTAGGAGCGCCAAGTTGAGCTTTGTGTTACGAGCCAATGTTCCAAAGCGTTTATATCGGAGGGAGTAGATGGACGGTTCGGTTTTGTTGACTCCCTATATAGCAATGAAAAAGCGCTCGCCAGCTTGATCAATCATATTTGGATCACTCCTTTTATCTTTGAACAATGCCACCGCTGTCAGCAGTTCATCGTGGTTCTTTAATGTTGTCAGAACTTTACCTTTGCCAGTTTTATACGGAGCTGACGTTGTGTCACAACCACTGAATGCATGGAGGAATAATATGTTTTCTCTAACATTCTCACCATACTCAGGCTTCAGAGAACGGGGTCTGCATAGCGATTCTGGAATGCGTCCTTTTACCGGCTTGCGAAAATAGATGTTTTCTTATGCGCTGATGCAGTTAACAAAATGAGTAAATCAACGTGCTCGCCTACGACAATGACTGCATCGAAATTCGAAGTAAACTCCATAGAAAGATGCTGACACACTATCAGTGTGTCAGCATCTTCTACAGCTTGTTCCACGCGAATTCCAGATTTCACACAACGCGATGCAACATAATGTATATAAGAATGCAGCATGTTGCGATATACATTTTTCGAGACCTGTCATATCTCTATTCCCTATGCGTGCCGGTTTAGAATTCAGCGCGCTGCATCTCGTTAACTATTCAATCTACGGTTTCAAATAAAATTTGTAGAGAATTTCATGCTCTACAAGTTTGATTCGTACTACTTTTTGCATCTCCAACCATTATCAAGATATTTGACAAAAACAAGAATTAAAATCGTTCAACTGACTATATCTCGAAAAATATTAACTATGGAGAAAAAAATGTTTTCATAAAAGTTATAGAAAATATAATTTCCTACAAAAAAAGTCCTTTTTATTTTTATTGTACGACGCACTGTTTATGAGATATTTGCAAAAACGCGTTTTTCAAGACAGCGGCTAACCCCCGTCCGCCCCCCCCCCCCCCCCGTCGAAAGCTTGAATTTATACCTAGGGACCACGTTCCAACATATTCCAATTGGAAAAGCGATAAGGATTTTTGTTTCGCAAAAGTCTATTTTTCCAATAAAAAAGTTAGTTATCATAATATTTTCGTTCACAGTCCATCTGAATCCTACAGTGCCATAATGCGTTCATCCACTGATCGGTTTACCCTCCCAGATGGACAGTCGTGATCATCATGCCGTGCATACAATTGATGAAGCAAATTATACAGCATATTGATTACATGTCATGATGCAAAGCCGTGAGCTCATTTAGTATCGTGAATGTACAAAGCATTTTTATCTCAATATGTCGTTTACAAATGCATCGTACGTTTGGTCTCATGTCGCTCATATGACGTTGAACTCATATCGCTGTGCTCAAGTGGCCACAATTAATATCTGCAAATTTTACGTCATATGGAAGTCATCCAATAAGTTGAGTTGATGAATTCACTGGGTTAGCACTGGTATGTAGTAGACATGCCATGCAAGCAATATGACGGCGATATGCATGTTTGTCAGTGATACATCCTATGTCGGCGATATGCATGTTTCTAAGTGATACATTCGTTGAGCGCAATATGACGGCGAGATGTATATTTTGGCAGTGATACATCCCACGAGCACAATATGATGGCGATATGTATGTTTCTCAGTAATATCTTCCATGACGGCGATTTGCATGTTTTCAGTGATACATTCGGTGAGCGCAATATGACGGCGATATGCATATTTTGTCAGTGATACATCCCACGAGCACAATATGATGGCGATATGCATGTTTCTCAGTAATACATTCCATGACGGCGATGTGCATGTGTTCAGTGATACATTCGATGAGCGCAATATGACGGCGATATGCACATTTCTCAGTGATACATCCCATGAGCGCAATATGACGGCGATATGCGTGTTTCTCAGTGATAGATCCTATGACGGCGATATGCATATTTCTAAGTGATACATTCAATGAGCGCAATATGACGGCGATATGTATATTTGTCAGCGATACATCCCACGTGCACAATATGATGGCGATATGCATGTTTCTCAGTGATACATTCCATGACGGCGATATGTATGTTTCTCAGTGATACATTCCATGACGGCGATATGCATGTTTTCAGTGATGCATTCGATGAGTGCAATATGACGGCGATATGCATATTTCCCAGTGATACATCCCACGAGCGCAATATGACGGCGATATTCATACAAATCCAGAATGATACAAATAGGCAAATACACAAAGAAAGTTTGTACAAGTGTTAGAATGGCTAGGTAGGTAGCGCGCTCAGCTTTCGAATTGGAAGACGCAGGTTCAAACCGTAGGTAGGTAAAAATTTTAACTAGGGAGGATACGTTTTAATCCATTTATCATATAGGCAGGAACATAAATAAAGCATATGAATATAAAAATCCTACCAGATGTTTTTGATCAACATTTTTGGATTTTTTGATTTTTCACACTATGACACTCATATGAGGTCCATATGAGCACATCATAGTTACGTCACGCCATGCCGCTAATATGAGCTCCGTATGAGCACAGCATAGTTACTTCACGCCATGCCGCTAATATGAGCTCCGTATGAGCACTACAATTTCTTCACGCCGTGACACCCGTATGAGCCCCATATACACTCACTTATTGTTAGATATTCGTGAGCCGATTTTGCTAGTCTGATGAATTCACTGCATGCATATTCGCGTGAGAACAACTTTGGTTCATTTGGATGTATTATTGTGAATCATCATGTGATGCAAATTACTTCAACGGGAGCACTCATAAGGGATACACAGCTGTGTGACTTTCTATGCCGCAATGATGATGTACATATGATGCCAATATGAGGTACATCCGTCTATCTGGGAAGAGACTACGAATTTTCCCAGTAAAACCCAAATTAACCAGTGCTCAAAATTCCGTACGGAACGAATTGATTAAAAAATCGTGTCGAATCCAAATCGTCTGGACCTATATGCGGAGATGGTATGGTATCGCGTCAATCGGGCATGGATTGCTCCAGGTCGCGATCGTCTCGCCGATCTTTTCCTGTATCAGTCGCGGATTGAGGGAGGGAGAGAGAGAGAGAGAGAGAGAGAGAGAGAGAGAGAGAGAGAGCGCCAAACATAGTATATACGAACAGAACGAGTGGTAGGCGCACTACCGTCAGAAGAGCGGGTGGTCAACGAGCACGAGGTGGAAAAGAGACATAGAAACGATTCTCCTCGTAGACGAGGGGGTTGGCGAGACGCTTTGGCGACTGGAGCAACGGTGGAAGCGTCGCGACATACACGACACGATCGATTCCCGAAGGAAACGAACCTACGTTGGTTCACTATCGCAACGTTAGAAACCACCAGAGCGAAAGAGACACCGAATGAGAGAGGGAGGGGGAGAAAAAGGAGCAAAAGAAGTAGGGGAAAAGGCTGGGGGAATACCGAAAAAAGCGGACAGATATAACGAGCGAGGCAGTGGGGGGGAGTGAGAGAGAGAGAGAAGAAAGAGTGCGCAATGGAGGGAGGAAGTGAGCGAGAGCTAGTAGTGACGCGCTTCCGGTAATGGTATATACATCGACGTATATGACGTATACTGAAAACCAGTGACCCCGATCGCCCTCTAGTTTTCCTTCGACACAACCCCTTTTTCGACCGACCAACGTTCTATTATGTTTACGCTATGTATGTACACGCGAGCAACTCTGTATCTTAATATGTTACGAATGGAGGGATGAAAGTCATTACATATATATATATATATATATTTAACACATGTACACGCCAGGTTTATTTACCAGCGCATATACACACACCTGTCTATTTATGTGTATGTGGCTATACTGTGGGGTTTTGTATGTCGTAAACTATGTGTGTACCGCCCCTTGGTCGTCTCGAGCCGTTCTTAGCTGTCTCGCAGCCGCAGTGGATGTTCCTTATCTCTGTCATCCATGAACGTTATAACGTTTCAGTGAGTTCGACTTTTCCGTTACGCAACACGGCGGGAACGGGCGGAACTTGAAGTAAAAAAAAGCAGAACATCTGGACACCGGCGGTCATTTTTCTTCTTAAGGGGTCTTCTCACTTTAGACGCTAAAAAAATACTATTTTCGTGATTTTTTGATAGGTTTATATTATAGATATTGATATAAAAGTTGTTGGACTTAATAAATACACTTTCGAAATGTATAAAAAAATGTTTTTGATGTACTTATGTAACCCAAACAAACTTTGAACATGTTTTTCTCGGAACAACGTTTTTCAACGGCTTGTTGATAAAATCTTCGAAACAGCTGAACCGATCCTTATGAAATTTTAACCACATATTCTTCACAACTATAGCAATAGCGCATATTGAGGATTTTTTTAATTTTGATATTTCCTAATTTTTTGCCAAAAACGGTGAAAAAAACGTTTTTTTTTGTTTTTTCGAAAAATGGTCGCCATTTTGTTAGTTTCGCATATATCAAGAATCGTAGGATATGCGCTATAGCCATTAACATTCTGAATCTAAAACCGTTTGATTTTTTTGTTTCGGATGATCCATCTCCGAGATTTCATCAACAGCGCAGACCTACAATTTTTTTAGGACTTTTTTTTAACTACCATTTTCGTCGATAAATAGTAACTTAAATAAATACTTTTTTTTTAATGTGTTTCGAAAGTGTATTTATTAAGTGTAACAACTTTTATGTAAATATATATAATATAAACCTATAAAAAAAATTCATGAAAATAGCCTTTTTTAGCGTCTACAGTGAGAATACCCCTTAACTCGGAATGTCGATGATGTTGAAGTTTGCAGCGTTGCAACGCAATAAAAATCATTTTTATTGAATTTCCCAAATTTCCTTTGGAGGATTAGAGCTACGAAAATCACGCAACTTTTTTCAAGATACTTGTCTAGCGATCTACGAGAAATTTGCAAAATATGATTTTGGATAATACTGAAAATAAGAATCTTCGTTGCATTCCAACGATGGAAACTTCAATCCCATGAATATCGCCGGAGCCCAGCCCCACCGCCCATTCACCGGTATTGGTTTATTTTGAGGGCTACAAGGAACATCATTTAAGGGGTTAAAATTTTCGAAAAATCGATTTTTTAATTTTTTTTTTCGCAATATACATATATTCAAGTACACACACAGACCACGATATCTCAAAAATCACTGCACCGATCATCTTCAAATTTCACTAGGTTCTTTTACATACCGACGAGCAACGCTTAAACGGAGGAAAATTTTTTTTTATGTATATTTTTTTTATAACCGAAAATAGAGCATTTCTTCACCACAAATCGATACTTTTACTTTGGACCGCGGCCGTTTTTTCACAAATCAATATTTTATCAAATCCTTCGCCCAAGAACAGGAAAATTTCATGCACAAACCAAATGCGTTTGTTTTTTTTTCATTTCGGAAGACTTGTCATGGTTGTTACGCATTATGGACTCAGAAATTGCCTAATTTATCCAAGTTTTCCACACAGGTTTTGCAAATATTCCAGGGAGATTGGGGTCCAATGTAGACATTTTTTTAAGAGCAAATATATGAAATGTTAAATATTACATTCTTTTTAAAACGGAAATTCGAAACTTAATATAAACACTGTAAAGTTAAAAAAAAAACAGATTAAAAGAAAATACTGAACCTGTTCTTCATAATAATCAAAAAAATTTATGTCGGTGCCAATAAATAAAAAATAAATATAAACACTTGTCTAAAATAATAATTGTGTGGTCGTGTATCGACAAATCGAATGCAAATGTACAGCTTCAGCGTAGATTAGTTCTTAGTTTTTTAGTTGTCCAATATTTCGCACTGACACGACTTTTTTCTACGTAATAAAGAATAATATAAACGTTAATGATATACAAAAATATTTATTTTTATACCTGTCGGTTGATTTTTCAAGTCGGTTTCGTTTTTCGTAATTCGTGCGAAAAGTAAATGCTGGAGAAATTCCAGATGACTTTCAAATTTCCCTGAGTTTTCTCGGTTTTTCCTGTGTTCCATATGCGTAACAGCCATGTTTGCTTCCGAGCATTGTATCTGCCACATTTATAGATACTCAAAACCATACTCTTAAAATGAAAAAAAAAAAAAAAAAAAAAAAATTAAAACCTGCACACGGTATCCCAGAAAAAATACACGAAAATTCCTTTTTTCCCCGGCCACGAGCTGGGTGTAACCTGTTAATTTAATATATAATTTATTCAATTCCCCGGGACTATCGTGCTTTGGATTTTCTACGGAGTACACTTTGGAGTCGCTATAATAGAGGGCTCGGTCCTACGGAACACGTTCCATTGTGCCTTCTTCCTCGCCTTAATCTCACACTGCGGTACGTACGTATTTATCGCTCAACTCTCCCGGGAATACGGACCCCGGGCGTAAACAAATTTTCCCTCTTTATCGTCCATGTCGCGGTAATTATCACTCGAGAGATTAATCTTCCGAACCGGCGATATTGTCGTGAACCCGTTGCGCAAAGAAGTGGATATAGAAGAAGCGCCATTAATTATCAGGCCCTGAGACAGCGAACGAAAATTGCCGAATAGCCCATGGAATTCGAGATCTGTGGACTTTGAGCAGCTTTTGTTTTTAGTCATACATCAACGAGTGGAAGTTACCTCAAAACGGGGTTAAATTGACATTAAGCGTAACTTTGACCGTTTTGGGGCTACTTTAACAGAGCACCAAAATACGGTTTTAACCAATTCTTTTGAAAACTTTTTTTCTATTGTTGCTCAAATTTGTTGTTCGAGTTTATTATAATGTTGCTAAAAATGATTGTAATGTTGCTCAAGTTGATTTTTATGTCAATGATAATTATAAGACTGATTTAGGCCAGAGCCCGAATTGGAAGGTGCAAAAAATCGTTTTTTTTATTGCTTAAGGAGAGATATACACCCAGATGGTCGAGGTCGAGGATTTGCAAGCTATGAACATTCCGTCGACCGTAGAAGACCTACACTATGGGCCTGGTATCGATGATTCCATGTAAGTTGACAAATTTCATGATTTATTCATTCCCAAATTTTCAAACGCGTTTTTCTCAAAACCACGTTTTTCAAATCGGTACCCAAAATTTCTCGAAAACCAATGAACCGATTGCCTTCAGGTTTTTTGTGGTTATTCTATACACCATTAACTAGTACTTGTCATAGGATTTTTTTTGCCGTGCCTTAGTTTTTGTTTTATAGGCAAAATAATAACTAATTTTTGGCCCAAAAATCACTATTTATGTTCAAACGTCCGCCATTTTGTCATAAATCGATATTTTCAAAATCGGCTATGACAAGTACTAGATTATAGTATCTAATTTGATAATCTTTTTGGTTTTTTTTTCAGATGATTTTTGAAGAAACGCAGATTTTTTTACGGTGCTCCAAGGATCATACAATATCCTTGTATATTTTTCATATTTTTGAATAAAGAAAATTAAACATATTTTTGAATGTATATACTTTTAGATAATTAAAACCCCAATCCGAAATTTCAAATAGTTTTCCTTGAAAAAATTCACAAAAATGACCTTTTTTCCAGCTCTAAGTGTATATCTCCCCTTAAATCGAAAGATAAACTATCCAAGAATATATTTACAAAGTTACAGAGGCTAATTGTAAATATTTTCGAAGATACAAGGCCAAAAGCCGAGAAGCTATGTATATTTGATATTGATATTTCTTCCTATTGAAAACTTTGGAGCGCATTTTCTCCACTTTTCATTTTCACGATAGTTTCAAATTGGCGGGCGTGATGGCAAAAGAAACTAAACGACCTATTGAATCAAACCGAACTGTATTTTCTTCAGTATGAAAATCTCTTCTAAGTGGATTAAAAATGTCTTTTTAAATCATTTTTATAGCACGTTAAAGTGTTTTTTTAATACATTTTTTTTTTCAAGCCTGAGAAAAGTTATAATTTCATGATTTTTTCAGCTTTTTCTTAATTCACCCCGAAGGAAAATATATGACAATTAAAAGTATTAATGGTTTTTTGTTTCAGTCAAGAAGTAGGAGCTGCATCTAGCTGCATAGGCTGATAAATCCGCAGTCATTTATTGTTTCATGTTAATTTTTTTTATACACTTTTTTATACACTTAAAATATACATGAAAAGATACCTCAATGTTTACTGGGCTTACTTGTTTTTTTTTTCCTTTTAAAAAAATTCCCCAAAAAATGCTTTTTTGGACTTTCTAATTCAGGCTTCCTTAAGGAGGTGATGACCACGCTAGTAAACTTACAGTCTATTTTGTGCCGTAATACCGCCACGTTTTAGACATATGTATATGGTTTATTTATCGAGAAATATTTTTGAAGTATTGAATTTCGAGCTACCCATTATTTTTATAATATGGGAACAAACGTAATAATCTACTATTCGACTTCAGTAGTACGCCATATCGTCGACGTTTAGCATCGTCGCATTTTCGACAGCTGTTATCGGTCCCAAGCACCCGGCTTATTATTTTTACATTTTACATATACATGTTGGCAGAAAAATTGAGATGATTTGGCTATACATAAAAGAATTTTAAGTAAATATCGACGAAAGGCCCTTTATAATCCATTAAAAAATGTACGGCTTCGCACAATCATATTTTTGATTCGCGTTGAAAATATCCGATAGACGAATCAAATTTGCGCGGGTATCCGGCGTTGCCACACCTCGAGCAAGATGGCTGGTGTTACGTCACGAGAAGTCTCGCTCGCCGAATACTTCGGTTTTTCGTGACTTTATTTCTAAATTTATTGCTTATTTCTGCGGTGGGCTTTCCAATTCAAGGTGCCTTATTGATCACAAAGATTGAACGAACGCAACCGTCAGTTTTTTTACGTGTGTCTTTACTCCGAGTAGCACCAAAAAATCGGTATATGCGAGGACAGGCACATTTTGTCGTCTCCGCGTGACTAATTCACCAACTTTAACCATTAATAACTCGGAAACTGTACGGTAAATCTCGTGGAAACTCCGCATACGCATGGTCGAAGGTCTCGACAATGCTCTAAAAAAAAATCGGGCTTTTATCTTGGACTCGCTTCAATTACCGAACCTCGCTCGGCCTTTTTCATTAATTTTTTTAAACAAAACTACAAAACTTTTTTGATCGATCAATATACCATCTTAAAGAACACATCTTGAAGAACTTTCAGTAATTTTTTTATTGAAAAATATTACATTGTTTAGTGGCAAATGGCCGTCGATGAAATAATGTTTTTATATACACGGTTTGCGGTGACCAACATTGCGGCGAAGTGGATCATCTGAAGAAAAAAATGCGGATGGATTTAGTCAAATATAAGTATAAACTAGTTTTTAATCCAAGGATTTTAAAAAATATTCATTTTTCACAAAATGGCGGACACTCAAAGTTAATGGTTCGATTTTAACGAAAAAAAAAAACGACCGTTTTTTGGCTATAAAACGGCCATTTTTTTTCGAAAAAAAAAAACAAAAAATCGAACGATCAAAGACTACATTTTTATGTATTAAATAAGCCTGCAAAATTTCAAGAAGATCGGTCCATTAGTGTTCGAGTAATCTTGATCACCGACTTCAGAAATGCCATTTTGAGAAAAACGCGTTTAAAGTTTCTCTTTCAACGCTCATATCTCAGTCAATTTTGGTCGGATCGACTTGAAATTTTCAGGACATATTCTCAGATACTCTGCAGATAAAAAAATGCAATAAAAAAATCGATTTTTTCAAAATCGCAAGTGGGGGTAACCCCTTGAGTAGATTTTCGGTTTGCGCTACGCTTACGAGAAACGAGCGCGCGTGCGGCTTCTAGCGGCTACTCCGAGAACTACGGATTTCCTCACACCTATAATTTCGGTGGCGCTCGGCCATGATTTGGTTGAATTTTTTCAACCTTATGCGCAAGAAACAAATTTTATTTTCACATAATTTTTTAACCAATTCAGACACTTGCCTAATATTTTTCAATCAAAATAAAATATTGATATTTTAACGAATAATGTACTTGGAAATCAATATCGGATATGATGAAAAAAATAAAATAACATATTTACTCAATAGAAATTTTATCTGCATCAAACGAGCGAAACTCAATTTTTCTTGTGTACTCGAATCAACAATATTCATGTTATGGATTGAAACGCTTTTCTTGTTCGTTGCAGAAAATGCATTCAAAACTACATCATTTGTTCACGATAATTTTTTAGATAGTTTCAATAATATATCGTTCTCGGCTATCAATATATCTTTTGAATGAAAAAAAACTTTTAATTTGGTCATGTTATTAAAGTCATTTAATTGGCGATTTTTACAGTCATTTAATTGCGTTTTGTTTGGACTAATAAATCCGGTTATTTACACCAACAATTTTACAATTGAATCAACGAAATTTCATTCAATATTACCAATGATATCGGATCAATGATTTTTTTTTCTCAGTGCAAACAGACGAAACGAGCCGTAGTGCAATGGAGCATCATCCCTTGGATGGACGTTGTGTCCACATACGTGCATATTCATGAATGTACACAGACACACACACGTGCGTGTCGCGATACACAAAACAACTATTGCACCTAAGTACACGGGACGAAAAGCGCGTAGTGACCGTGACTGTATATCTGCGTCGGAGGAAGAGGCACATTACGCTCAATCTAACGTAAGCAGTGCTGGCTCCGTCCGACTATCCGCCAACTCGTAACGACGTCGCCGACGACGATGACGAGTAAGGATCGCGGCTCTCGCGACCTGCCACCAAACGTTTTACCGGTGAGTCACTCATCACCAGGGCAATAATGTATACATCCTTACCTATATACATGAGGACACAAATTTATCCACACACATACACGCATGTATGTATAGATGTCAAGCTGTTCGAATCAGGACACCCTATATATGTATAGGGTGTCTTGTGTGGAATGAAAACGTCGCATCTTTGGGATTTCAAGTTTATACAAACCCCTTAATGTCCTTGCGAGCTTGCTTTTTATCCTTATGAGAGGCCGGGTTGAAATTGTGAACTTTGAATGGTCAGAACGCTCAAAACTCCGAAAGAATAGTACCCCGAAAGATCAAAACTCCGAAAGAATTTTACACGAAAGTCCAAAACTCCGAAAATCGTAACACCGTCAAAATAATTCGGCTATGGAAGTTTTAAAAGTTTCAAAATTTTCAATAAATCGACGAATTATTTTAAGAATTTTTTTATTAAGAAGTGATTTTGCGACAATTTTGAAATTTTTCTAGACAATGTTATACGTTCTACGCCATTTACAGTCAACTGTGTAGACTTTGGCTGGCATGATCTTGACATGAGGGCCGGGTTGAATGCGCCGACGGTTTAAAATTCCTAATTTTAATGCTCCGAAATTACGAGGTTCGTCAAGATCATGCCAGCAAAAGTCTACACAGTTGACTGTAAATGATGTAGAACGTATAACATTGTCTGGACAAATTTCAAAATTGACGTAAAATCAGTTTTTAATAAAAAAAATGCTTGAAATGAATCGTCGATTTATTGAAAATTTTGAAACTTTTAAAACTTCCATAGCCGAATTATTTTGACGGTGTTCAGATTTTCGGAGCTTTGGTCTTTGGGGTAAAATTCTTTCGGAGTTTTGATCTTTCGGGGTAGTATTCTTTCAGAGTTTTCAACGTTCTGATCATTGAAAGTTCGGAACTTCAACCCGGCCCCCCTATAAATAAATCGATGAATGAATACATAAATATACATATATAACTGAATAAGTGAATAAATCATGTATACGTAGACCTTTGGAGTTACAAACCCGTATATAGATGTAATTAGATTATATATATAGAGGGTGTCCTATTATAAATGAATAATCGTCCAACTGTCGGTACGTCAGATCATGTCCTACTATATGCTCGAATTTCTGTTTAGTAAAAGTCCCTCGGTTTTTGAAATTTTGGGCCTTAGATTATTTTTTGAAAAAAATCATCTGCTTTTGGTTTTTCACACGCCATTTCTACAAATGATGTGAATCGCCAATAACTAGACAAATAAGGCCTTGAGCGAGACTGGAGACTCATTTTTACAATTTTTGCAATTTTTCAATTTTCCAATTTTCAAATTTACAATTTTAATTGTATTTTAATTTAATTTAATTTTCGAAACGGACGAATAAGAAACTAAGTCACTTCCCTCGCACGAAATTTTCCCAAGGATGACCCATATGGGATATTCCACGCCATTTCATCTAGCCCGTGACCCCGACCATTTTTGGTTTTCCTGATTTTTTTTTGTAAAATTGTACCCCCCGGAGGAATATCCACTCCACTTTTTAGATTTTAATCGCTTCTCTATAAGGAGTTATAATTTTCCAAAAAAAATGTTGAATTTAACGAAAAGAAATGATTTTTTATTCAAAATATTTTTTTTCATTAAATTCTCCACAAATTAAAAATAAACCGTTTCAGGCCCGAAATACCAAATTGGAAATCACAAAATCATTACTAGCATTATTGGAGATTAAAATGATAAAAATCTTCTAAAAAAAATATGATTCATTCGAAAAAGAATAGAAGGAAAAATGGGCCCACAATGAGACTAGTTTAAAAAATCATAAAATGGGTCACTCTATTTCAGAGGATTTTTTTGAAAAAAATAAAAGATGGCATTCATCTTTAAAAAAAATAGTTTCCACTTCAGAAGCAAAAAAACGTTGACATTGATAATTGATCATTTTCTCATATTTTTAAACGAAAGTATGCTTCAAAATGAAAAATAAATTATATAGTATCATTTGTCGATATCTCAATTAGTTCAGGAGTTATCAGCGTTTAAACGTTTCCAAAACTTTCGAACCTGACATTTTTAGAAAACCATAACTCCTAAAAGAGAAGAGATAAAAATCTAAAAATGGGATTGGACATTCCTCTGATCGGGTACAATTTTACAAAAAAAAATCAGGAAAACCAGGTAAGCAGGTAAAATAAAAGCGTGCGGTTTTTTACATTGCATATATCGCGCAAGTGCAGCTGCACTCGTAACTCGAGCCGTTACAGGCAAAATTGAACCTACTGGAGACGGACGGTTTCTCAAGACCCAGTACTCGATTCAAATGAGAATCATGAAATCTCGAGCGAGTCGGTTGTGTTCGGATCGGGGGCACAAACTCGATTAGGAATTGTCCCCGTGTATACGGCTCTTCAAGTATGAATGGAACTTTAAGATGTTGATTGCGAGCGAGAATTGCGTCGCACGTTCCGGTGACAACCAGAATGCTTGGCTCCAACGCGAGGTTTTATCGGCACGCGAGTTACACGTGTGAATTCGTCTCGCTAATTTATACATAAAGGGAGTTTTTTCTTTTTCTTTCCTACACAGGATCCTGCAATGTCTCATTCAACGTCGACTTTGTTCAACAATTATATTTACAATCAACTGGGGCTACGGGTAATGGATATTTTCACAAGCGGTCGTAATTACTGTCATTGGAACATTGTCAATTTATTACTCGAATGCCACTTTGCACGATTCTTGGGCAAAATTCATCAAAATTACTAAAAATCAATATAGTAAGAAGATTTATTATTATTAATTATTATTATTAATTATTAATTGTTATTATTAATTATTAATTGTTATTATTAATTATTAATTATTATTATTAATTATTAATTATTATTATTAATTGATATTAACTCTTCGAGTGGACACGTCCGCCACGCACCTGTGACTGCATATGGGGGTCGATCGGACCCCAGATGTTTTTCAGATCATTGTATTTCGGTAAATCTGCATTTTTTTTGTAGAGACGTTTTCTGTAGTCGATGATCCTTATTTTGTGGCCGAAAATTTATTTTTCAAGAAAAACAGAAATTAAGTGCCCAAACATTTGTCCAAAGTGGGAGATGCGTTGAAAAGTACGTACTTGCATGAAAAACATCATAATTTTGTTTCAAAATATATAAATAAAATCTTTTGAGGTTTTTAAAGCGTCTGGCCACCTTGGCCTATCGAAAAATGGGTACATTAAAAAAATAATAAACTCGAAAGTATGGGCCGGAATATTTTTATTATTTTACACAACGTCAGAAAGGCCTTTAAGAATAACGTTAATAAATTTCCGTTCAAAATATTAAAAAATGGCGCTGTTATGCACATTCTCGCGGAGGCCCTCTGCACGATACGCGCGGTCGTTGTCCTAGCTGTCACCCGGTCATATCACATCTGGAAAAAAAATAAAAATCAGCTCATACGTGAGTAGTGTCGCTACAATGTAGCGTAGCGGTTTTTTTTCGACCATTAAAAAAACTATGGTGAGCCGAAGAAAAAAATTTGTATTCTTCACCGAAATTATGGCTCACTATAATTTTTTTAATGGTCGAAAAAAAACCCACTACGCTACATTGTAGCGACACTAGTCACGAATGAGCTGATTATTTTTTTTTCAGGTGTGACATGGCCGGGTTACAGCTGGGTCAACGACCGCCATTTTTTAATATTTCGAACGAAAATTTATTAACGTTATTCCTAAAGCCCTTTCTGACGTTGTGTAAAAAAATAAAAATATTCCGGCCCATTCTTTCGAGTTGATTATTTTTTTTTAAATATACCCATTTTTCGATCGGCCAACGTGGCCAGATGCCTTAAAGGGGAAGTTTTTTAGATACGGAATAAAGACAGTGTCGACCGTCTTTCCCAAAAAGTATATTTATTCGGAGGTTTAAATTTGAGCATTTTCAGGATAGTGAAAAATGGAAAGAATCGACCCCTTCGGCAGATCAATTGTTGAAAACGTATATTTACCGCATTTTTTTTTACTTCAACGACTTATTATTATTGACATTTATCGCAATCGACGCATAAGTACATTCGGTGCTCGTTGCACATAGCCCTCCTGCATAACGGACCCTTACTTCCATGTAGTAATAAAACACCAAATTTCACAACAACAAAAAATGTTCACGTTCACCGCACTACTGCATAAAGGGGGTCGACTCAACCCCAGGTCCTTTGTCGACAGCTGTCCGTAGTACGCGGGCATGTAAGATGGGGGCCGAGTGTCCGAATAGAGTAGGAGTGGGGGAACATTAGAGTGCCGCACTGCGGCCGAATGGATTACCCCGTTTTGCGATACAGTCAGTTGAAAAAAATGGGGTCAAAAAGACCCAGTCTGAAGTCGAAGGGTTTTTTTTTATTATTCATTATTATTATCAATTGTTATTAATTACACGTGTGGAAAATCTAAAATTCTCTGAAGCTTATTTGATCATTTCGCGTGGGATCGGCATTGATGGATGGGCGGTCGGGGTTGGGCTCCGGTGGTACTGCGAGTTAGCGTTGTGCAGGGCTTAGGGGGCATCCATTAATTACGTGAGGTGATTTTGGCGATTTTTCGACCCCCCCCCCCCCCCCTCTCCTTCTGGTGAGATGTCGTGAGATTTTGCTCGACCCCCTCCCCCCTCCCATAATCTCACATGAGATTTTTCAAAATGCATGCGTTCACGGAAAATAAATTGTAGTAGAAGTAACTGCGGTTGTAGTACCATTCACTCCACCATGTAAAGTAGTAGGGAGACTCTCCCTACGTGATAAAAATTACGTGATTACTAAAATTACTAAAATTACTAAAATGACGTGATATTTGCCGAAGCCCCCCTCTCCCCCACGGGAGATTGGGTGAGATTTCGCTCGACCCCCCCCCCCCCCCTAAACGCCTCACGTCATTAATGGACGCCCCCTTAGCTGTGTACCGTCTGGCGCATCAACCGGTGAGCAGAAGGCCAATACTTCTCAAAGTAGATCTTCTCAAGTAGATACGAGTAAAAGTCTGTGCACCAGAGAATCAGAAGAATATGGGGCTGTCAACACCGGTACGGGTTTTCCACAGTTTCCCCGTACCCTTGGCAAATGCGGTATAGTGTACCTAAAGGGAAGGTTCTGCCTTGTTGGGCCAAAAAATGTTCGATTTTTCACCAATATTTAAGCGAAAAGTATTAAATATATAGAATGTTGATATTTGGTATGTTGACTAAGCGGTCTTTACTGAACATCAAAATATGTTTTGAAGTTTGACAAACATGGTGGTGGCCGTGGGAGGAGCCACGTATGTCGGTGCGCGGACGATGACATTCTTCGCTTGTGGAAGTCCTAAGTCTCGGACAGGTGATCTTAAGCAAAAAAATCAAACATATTTTTACTTTGTACAATATTGTGTAAAAGTTGACCTAAAGTCAAGAAGAAAAATTGAAAAATAAAAAAAATAGTGAGCGATCGAAAGGAAGTTCGGTTTTTTTTCCAAAAATTTTCGCAGTTTTTTGCTCACTATTTTTTCATTTTTTAATTGTTCTTTTTGATTCTAGGTCAACCTATACACAAAGTTGTACAAAGTAAAAATATGTTAGATTTTTGGGCTTCAGATCACCTGTCCGGGACTTGGGACTTCCGCAAGCGAAGAATGTCATCGCCCGCGTACCGACATACGTGGCTCCTCCCACCGCCACAACTATGTTTGTCAAACTTAAAAAAATATTTTTATGTTCAATAAAGACCGCTTAGTCAACATATCAAATATCAACGTTCTAAATTTAATACTTTTCGCACAAAAAATTGGTGAAAAATCGAACATTTTTCGGCCCAACAAGGCAGAACCTTCCCTTGAGGGGTTGCACCTAGCTGGAATTTTTGAAAAAATCAATTTTCCGTTTTCGACGGATCCTTATAATATAACCTTTCAAAAATTATCTCTGAAAATATCAAGTCGGTCCGTTGAAAATTGGGGGAGTTGTGAGCGCTTACAGATAGGTCCGGCGATCTACGTATATACCTGACGTAAAACTTTAAACGCGTTTTTCTCGGAATTACTTTTTCAGAATCGGTGACCAAAATATCTCAAAAACAACTAAACCAATCTGCTTTAAATTTCACAGACATCTTTTGTATATCAAAAATCGAAGTCCTTAATCGAAGAATTTTTTTTTCAATGCACACTTTCTTTATGTCAAGGAAAATAGAGTGTTTTTTTCACCGAAATTTCGACGATCATTTTCGATCGGCGAGCATTTTTTCAGAAATCATTATTTTATTGAATCCTTCGATTAAAGACTAGATGATACGGTACAGAAACTAAATTTATTTGGTTTTTATATGTCAGATTATTTGTTCCCGAGCAGGAGTGGTCACCGCGAAGGACCTTTTTGCACAGCGGTCTGTGTAATTTACTCCCGTGCGGAAATTGAGTTAGGGCTGTGATCGGGCCCCAATAATATTCCCCTAACTTTATTCGGGCCCTAATCTGGAAGCCACATGAGGGCCATTAGCGGCAGGTCACACTTTGTCAACAAGGGCCATTAAAGGCGCAACGACCGGGGCCTTATAAGTTGCCTCAATGGCGCCTCATACAAACCATTTTAGCGCCCTAAAAATGCCTCAACGGCGCCTCATCATAACCATTTCAGCGCCATAAAATATCCGTATCAGTGGATATACGTGTATGTCAAATGCGTCAGGGTATATCTGTATTTGTTTTTATGTAATTGTTCATGTGCATAGGTGTGGGCGTGAGTACATGTGTTTGTATGTGTGCGCGCGTAGAAATGTGATTGCGTATTTGCATGTGAGCCTTTATGACAAACTGCCATGACAAAATTAATACAAAAAATAATCCATTCTAAGGAACGGATGTGTAGTAGAAATAAAAAAAATATATGGGTCTACTGAATCACTAGAATCTATTTCCATTGAAGGAAAGATCTGGAAAACGAAGACCAATTTATTTACTTATACTACACAGTCAGATAAAGTTTATGAATAGGAAATATCAGCGAAGTCTTCAGAAAAAATAATTTTCCCTATGATGAGTATTGAGCGGAAATTAGTTGCTATAAAAATGTCGAGAAAACCGGTTGGGACTGTTCACACTTATGCGCTAGCATTACTCCATGTATTAGTGAAACCATGAGTAATTGTTTGTATCTATGTAAAAGGTTTCTTTGATTTGATAAATAAATACTGTCTGATGTTTGTCTGCATATTTGTGTTCATCGTTGATTTTTTATTTGCTAATGCCCTTACGCTTTTTCCCAATTTGCGTTCGATAATATTATTCGATCGATGTATATAATTGATTTGAATAATTGAAATACCATCAACCATGTAGCCTAAGCTATTTGTACTGGTTTATCGCTATAATAGTTAGATCTGAGCCTATTGTGGAGATCCCTACTTGTTTATCCCTATACTGGCCAAGTCTGGGCCTATTGTGGAAATCCCTACAGGTTTATCCCTATAATGGCCAAGTCGGGTCCTTTTGTGGAAATCCCTACAGGTTTATCCCCATAATGGCCAAGTCGGGGCCTATTGTGGAAATCCCTATAAGTTTATCCCGATAATGGCCAAGTCTGGGCCCATTGTGGAAATCCCTACTAGGGAAAGCACTAGGAAAGCCCTGAAAGGCCCTTATTTTTATTAGGGTTGCCCTATCAGTTTTCCGCACGGGCTGTATCTCCGTCGTTTATTCATATTTTCCAATACAAAAATTATCAAAGATATTTGAAATAATACCCGTTAGTATGAAAAAAATTTAAACCTGCACCCATTTGGCAAAAAAAAAACGCACGAAAACAACTCTTTTTTCCGGCCGCGAACTCGGTGAAACCTCTTGAGATGACTGTGGACGCAACGGAAGTTAGGTTAGATAGCGAAGCTGGAACCCAGAAAATACTATAGAGGGCACCCACTTCGATCGGCTAAAAATCTACATTCATAGATATTTAAATGCAATAAAAATATAATAACAATTGCAGTAAAAATAAAATCTCAATTTAAATATTTAATTATCCAGTCAAAGAAGATCAGATCTTGATAATATATGGTAAATGTGAAAAGATATGAAACGAACACTTCAATGAGTATAGATTTTTAAATATTTATATATATACATAAATCAAATATATATATATTTACGATAAAAAGAAAATAAAAATTCCAATAAAGCATTCTCCAGCCAGCGAAAACCGAGTTCTAAATAAATTCAATGTGAAAAAATATGAAACGAACCCTCAATAAGTGTATATATTTTACATTGTATTTATGTAATACCCGATCTTCGTTTGTTCGAGTACGTATTATTAGAATTTTTATTATCTTTTTTCGCAAACCTGTGTCTGCGAATATAAATTTTGAGCTATGCAAAATTGAATCGATCAACAAATGTTCAATAAATTTATATTGTCCATGAGGGAAATTACCATTAAAAAATAACGATAGCTAAACGAAGCAGTATGATTTGTAATTAATTATTCACTCGATTAATTCTCATCTCAATCTTGAGAAGTAACGACGGTAAAATATCCATTACCATTAATTAAACGAGATTCGAGTCTAATTTTTCGAAGGAAGCACTTACGCGGAAATGTGTTTAAAAACGTAATCTTATATCCGAGATGTATGACTAAGAAATTTAGTCACTTCCCTCGCACGAAATTTTCACCAAGGACAGGATCAATTCTGTGCTCATGACTGTTCTACAATTCCGAGTGCAAAGTGTGATGTAAGGCTATTTGCGAAAAGTTTGCATACATTGTTGGCGCGTGATTAAGTATTGAGAATTACCAAATAGCAATGGATAATCGATAATTGCCAATAACGATCACGAAGTATTGATAATAACCATCGATTCTTGATCATGAGTAATAATTGTAACATGTCATTGATCATTATTTGAATGCGGTAACACGATTGAATTATTTCAATTTTCTAAGTCACATTATTATTATTAGTACGTCAATTTTTTTTATTATGATGCAGACACGTTTAAGGAGAATAAAAACACGGAGCCTCTCTGTCGTGATCCAACCAATACCAGTGTCCTAGCTCGCAAGATCCGATATCAATTCCCCTTCGAGATCGATGGGGACGCACGCTTAGCGACATCCATCTCTTTGAGCAAGGACGGCAATTTAAGGCCGTTACAGCAAATTATCGAGTTCTCGAGACTGAGTGTCGGAGATCCAACGATTCAGAAGACTCGTGGACCGATCCACATGTTCACCATAACATTGTTGAAAATTGTCTCTAATCCTATTAAAATAGTTCCGACCCTTTTATAGCAGATCTAAATAATAATTAAAAAAAAAGCTTCGACAAGATAACTTGTGTCACAATAACTACCAAAAAAGGGCTTTTGAAAAATAAAAAAAAAACGAAAGGAGTAAATTTAATATAGTTTTTAAGGGGCTATTCCACTGTGACGGCTAAAAAAAGCTATTTGTAATATTTTTTTTGCAAAATGTTGCATGTATCGGCACAATTTTTTTTTTCACTTAAGGGGTTACCCCCACTTGCGATTTTGAAAAAAACGATTTTTTTTTGCATTTTTTTGAAGTATAAGTATGTGAGAATATGTCCTGAAAATTTCAAGTCGATCCGAACAAAATTGACTGAGATATGAGCGTTGAAAGAGAAGAATCCGCGTTGAAAGAGCGTTGAAAGAGAAACTTTAAACGCGTTTTTCTCAAAATGGCATTTCTGAAGTCGGTGACCAAGATTACTCGAACACTAATGAACCGATCTTCTTGAAATTTTGCAGGATTATTTAATACATAAAAATGTAGTCTTTAATCGTTCGATTTTTTTTTTGGAAAAAAATGGCCGTTTTGTAGCCAAAAAACGGCGGTTTTTTTCGTTAAAATCGAACCATTAACTTTGGCTGTCCGCCATTTTGTGAAAAATGAATATTTTTTAAAATCCTTCGATTAAAGACTAGTTTATACTTATATTTGACTAAATCCATCCGCATTTTTTTTTCAGATGATCCACTTCGCCGCAATGTTGGTCACCGCAAACCGTGTATATAAAAACATTATTTCATTGACGGCCATTTGCCACTGAGCAATGTAATATTTTTCAATAAAAAAATTACTGGAAGTTCTTCAAGATGTGTTCTTTAAGATGGTATATTGATCGATTAAAAAAGTTTTGTAGTTTTCTTTAAAAAAATTCATAAAGAAGGCCTTTTTTTTGCGCTACAAGTGGGGGTAACGCCTTAAAGGTACAATCTTACAGAATAGAAAACAATTTTTTTTCTGTTGCGTATAAATGTATATTTATTTAACAATTTAATATTGTGTAAAGGCATGAAAAAAGCATATTGCTGGCGTTGATGATTTGCGCAGTCCAGGTAATCGGAAACAAAAAATTCAAAAAGATACTCAAGCCTTAATGGCCACATCGGGTGAAATAAACCCCAGCCGTTTTTTGACCTGGAATACCTTCCAGAAAATTCGGGAAAATGAGACATTTTTTTTGCATATTTAATATCACACTTTTCGAAAATAATTTGTATGGTCATACATGGTAGTACATTGCAGTATTTTTTTGAATTTTTCGATAATTTATCATATTCCAAAATGATTGGAGTGCATTTCCGCCCAAACTAGAATTATTATTTTATAGTGTAAATTCCTTCGACCCTAGTGAATAACATAAAACTCTTGACAAGTGACTGGAGATCTTGCCGAAAGAATAATCATAAAACGATTCGGAGTTCGCGAAGAAAGTAATTATAAAATGTACAAAAGCGATCACAATTACTGACGCGATGAATACCATTATTGATTCGGTTGTTAATAATGTATTTATAGTAATTATATTGATAAACATTTAAAAATATTTATAATTGTTGACTCGATTGTTTTAATTGTTGTTTGACTTTGATTGTTTTTCGTTTGATTCGATTGTTTTAATGGTTCATTTGATTTTTCGATTTGTAGTAATGAATATATTAATATATTAAGGGGTTAGGCTACTCTAGAGGCCGACAATAGGCTTTTTAGGGGTTTGTTTTTAGAAAAACTACAAAATAGATCGAGATAACAAAAAAGGGTGTTTATCATACACATCAGTGACTGTATACAATAATTTTTTTGAAGCAATTAATTTCAAAATGGCGGCTGTGCAGCGTTTATCTCGAAACTGCAAATTTTTGGAAAATGAAAAAATTGCCTAAAAAATCGTCAGACAATTGTTTCAAGTAAAACGGTTCAAAATTGTCGTCAATTGTCGTCAATCGTCAAAGTTGTCAATTGTCAAAGTTGTCAAAGTTGTTTCCGGCCAACTTAAAAAATGCAGTTTTGAGATAATCGCTGCACAGCTGGAATTTTGAAATTAATCGTTTCAAAAAAATTATTATATACAGTCACTGATATGCTGATAAACACCCTTTTTGTAATCTCGATTTATTTTGTAGTTTTTCTGAAAAAAAAAATCCCCATAAAGCCGATTTTTTCGGCCTCTAGAGTGACCTAAGACCTTAATAGATTTATAATTGTTAATTCTATTGTTACTCATATATTTATATTAGTAACTACGAATACAGAATTGTTTAAACAATCATTTTTAACGGTACTTCGCTGGTTGTCATTTACTACAAATCGACATTGTACACATTATTTTCCGAAAACGATGCGTTTTTCAATTTTAAATAATATCCAATCAAAGAAAGCAAGGTTCCTCTTCTTTTTGAATAATTAAGAACGTTAAGTAATCGTTTTTTTTAACCGAGTACTATAATTCGTCATGTCCATGCCCAATTCGTTATTACTGGTTCGAAAATGTATCTTTGCACAAAAAATATGACAAATATCGTTATAACATGAACTATGGACGTGCTAACGCAGAATGTTCCTGACGACGTCAAACTTTCGCAACAGCTCGAGAGGGCGTGAAGTTTCGACAGCGAAACTATTGGTTAACCGCTTGACGAGGCAACTCGTCATTTTCGTATCTTGTAACGCACTTTGCAAACAGCCGAGGGTTAAATTGACCAACGGTAAATTGGCTATCGGGACTATTCGCAACCATCTTTCGTCGAATTTACGTCACCACATTCCAAATCACAAAACTCGGATCACGCAATTCGCCCAAATCATTTTTTTTTAACGAACATCTAGCCCGAAAAACGGAATGAACTTTTGCATCATTTCAGCCTGTCCTAAAGTCCCGGAAAAAAAAATTAAACCGATACAGCTTCAGTTCCAACAAAAGTGATTTTTTTTATAGACCCAATTTTTTGCGATACGAAATCCTGCGCTGAAAATTAATTGCATTCCTTTCACGATATGCATGGAGATATATGCCATTCCAATTAAAAAAAAACAGACATTGAATTTTGGCAACCTTTCGGGTAGACATTGAATTCCAACTCTGTTAGATCTCGAGGAAACGACGTGTACGTACTCCGGGATAATTTTGAAATGGACCAAGTGAATTGGGGAAGAGGAATATGTACATCGGACGTTTCCTACGTCACGAGAATACTGCCGCGGCGTTGAAAGCAAAGATCCGTGATACGTGCTCGACTCTGGTGAGCACACTCCGCGAACGATAAACTCGCCTTGTCCGATGGAGATCCGAGCACGGAGAAGCGACAACTTCGTTGCCGGAACAAGACCGAGTTTAGGCGCCATTAACATCGAACGAGCGTGCCCGCGTTTGCGTTTCACGAGCGTGTAGTGCATCAATCGGTTAGATAACCAAGTCTTGAAGCGGTCATGGCACAAGAGAGAGAGAGAGAGAGAGAGAGAGATAGAACAATAAAAGAAAAGAGACACGCACAAATATGTATATTAGGGTGATTCGTTTCAGGGTAACTTTTTTTGACCCATCGTGCCCAAAAACCTTTAGTTGGTACCCAAAAACGAAGTTTCTTGAAAGGAGGGTGTTGTCAAAAAATATTTAGAGGTCGCGAATCAAAATTGAAGGTTTCCCATTTGATTAACATTGAAAAAAAAGTTTTTCTCACTATTAGTGTTACCATTCCGCGAATTTTGATATCGCGATATTTTCCAAGTGGGTTCTCATAGGAAATATGATACTTTACAATAAAGTTCATTGAGCCATGTTCGTAAATTCAACCGTTTCAGCGGTATCATTATTTCAAGTTAATATTGTATGAAAATATCTATTCAAACGGCTGTAACGCCTAAGCTATTAGATATACCGGAAAAAATTCAAATGAGAACTATGTAGAGAAAGTAATTTGCTACAAAAAAGTCTTATAAGCCGAGCCCGTAAATTCAACTCTTTCTCAGCTATAGGTAGATGAAGTAAAATAGATTTTTTTTTTGTTTAAAAAAAATCTATTTATTTTCCTATATTTCTATTATCTATATTTACTATATTTCTATTACTACATTATCTATTTATAAATAGATTTTTTTTAACAAAAAAATCTATTTATTTTACTTCATCCACCTATTGCTGAGAAAGAGTTGAATTTACGGGCTCGGCTTATAAGACTTTTTTGTAGAATATTACTTTCTCTACAAAGTTCTCATCTGAATTTTCTTCGATATATCTAATAGCTTAGGCGTTACAGCCGTTTGAATAGCCATTTTCGCACAATATTCACTTGAAATAATGATACCCTGAAACTGTTGAATTTACGGCCATGGTTCAATGAACTTTATTGTGGAGTATCATATTTCCTATGCGAACCCACTTGGAAAATATCGCGATATCAAAATTCGCGGAACGGTAACACTAATAATGAGAAAAACTTTTTTTTCAATGTTAATCAAATGGAAAACCTAAAATTTTGATTCGCGACCTCTAAATATTTTTTGACAACACCCCCCTCTCACGAAAGTTCGATTTTGGGTACCAACTAAAGGTTTCCGGGCACGATGGGTCAAAAAAAAAGTTGCCCTGAAACGAATCACCATAATATATTTACAGGGTGTTGGGAAGGTCGATGCGTTAAGGAGGTGATAGGTCATCTCGTTAGGAACATATCTAACTTACCTTAGTCCAAAGTCTGAGGATTTCGAGTTATCATGGTAAGTATGATTTTTGGAAAATTGCCCACAATTAGGTACTAACTCATTCATAATGTTTAAACAGTCAATAATTGGTAACTAACAACTTATTTCCATCTTAGCTAACGTGTATTCAATCGATAAACACCAATACAATCATCTGTATTCACAAAACTAACTAAATGGGACGTGTTGCACAAATCATACTTACCGTGATACCTTGAAACCCTTAAACTTTGGACTAAGGTAACCTTGGTTAGATATGTTCCTAACGAGGTGACCTATCACCCCCTTAAGGTTTTGCATCGACCGTCCTAACACCCTGTCTATACAGGGCGTCCCTCTTGTCTCTGCCACCCGAAATAACTCGGTAATTATCGACGTCACAAAAAAATGTTCCAAACAGAAGTTGTACGGTGTGAAGGGACCATCGAATGCGACCAATTTTTTTTTTCATTTCAGCGGAGGCGCTGGCGCACAGTGAAGGTCACCTCCACCTTTTTAAATGGAATGGTACATTTTTTTCATCCATCTTGTGAAGCACTTCAAGCCGCATAGAAAACATTGAGGGTCAAAGTCGTTCAAGGTCATTCAAGGTCAGTATCGATTATACAAATCGAAGTATCTCGGATCACTACCAAATGTTTGGTAGTGATCCGAGATATTTAGATTTGTATTTCATTTTAATAGGTGTTCGAAAAGACCTTGAACGACTTTGACCCACTAATGTTTTTGGGCAGGGTGGACCATTTAACGTGACCACCCCAAATATCTCCCTTGCCTTTAGAGTGACGAAAAAAAATGTCACGAGATAACATGACTGATTTCGAAGGGCCGATACAGTGGTGAAAAATTCATTATTGTCAAGGTCATAGTTTTTGCGTTCTCAAGGTCATCAATGGTTTTTCAAATGGCAACATGTTTTTTTTTTATTAAGACGTTGTAGATAACCAAATGAAAACTTTATTTTTGTCAAGGTCATAGTTCTTGCGTTCTCAAGGTCATCAATGGTTTTTCAAATGGGAACATGTTTTTTTTTAAATTAAGACGTTGGAGCTGATATTCAGACGAATCCAACGACCTTTGATATCATGACCTTGAAATGATTCTTCACCGAAATACACGTGTAAAAACGGGACATCGTGATGGTATCGACAATAAGAATATCCGAATAATGTAATTGAACTTTTTGTGCAGAAAATTTGTTGTAACAAATGTTCGAAGTGATGACCTCGACACCTTTTTTAAGACGTCGGGTGAATGATTCTTTTGACCTCCGAATAGTTTCTGGTGTGATAGCGGCGCAGGTTATCCAACGGATGCAATAATGTCAATAGTCGGAGATGTTTCTGATGTTTGTAAATACTGTAGTAACGTAGTAAAACTGTAGTAGAGTGAAGAATGTTTACCATCTACCAATATTAGAATCAGTAGACAAGTGTATCCATCCAAAGTAACATGTAATAACCGTATCGAAAATGGTATTGTACAGTCAAGCGGAGAAAGTGGAAATGATTCTGATTTATGGTGAGACCAGCAGAAACCCTGTGCAATTGCTGGAACTTTATGCACAACGTTATCCTAATGTTTCGATCGAATTATTTATTTATTCCGTGAAACGGGCAGTGTGAATCCACTCAAAAGGAAACGTCGCAAGACTAAAACAAACGAAGAAGCAGAGATTGCCGTTCTGGCTGCAGTAGTTCATGATCCGCAATTAAGTAATCGGCAAATTGGTGAAAAATCATTTCAAGGTATTATAGGTCGCTGGATTCATCTGAATATCAACTACAACATCTTAATATAAAAAAACCTTTTTCCAATTGGAGAACCATTGATGACCTTGCGAACGCAAAAACTATGATCTTGACAAAGTTTCCGTGATTTTCGGAGCTCAAAAACACCCGAAGGAAAATTGAAAAGTGAAGGGAAAAAATCATTTTCGTTGCATTCAAACCATGCAAACGTCAATGTCATCAGAAACTGTTCATTTTGGATACACTATATGTGTTGAAGAAAAGTCTTTTTCACTTCCTTCGGTCAATGGCGTCAAATTCGCGTCAATAGCCGAAAATTTTGGCAAAGACTGTTTTTAAAACGTTGCCAAACTTGTTTGATAGATGCTTCGATCAAATGTCGCTCTATAATGAGCAACCAAAACTCGCCCACAAATCATAACGGGGAGAAATGAAAAGGAACTGAATGGGGTGATCACACGACACACCCTCTCACTGATGCTCGGACCAAATGTCTCGTCTCTCCGGTGATCCGCGAGGGACAACTGTGCGAGCAGGAGCAAAAAAGTACGAGGAAAATAAAATGAAAAAAAAGGGAAATAAGGAAACGTGAAAAGAGTCGTAGACGACTGCGAGTGTTCCTGATGCGATGGGCGACACGCGGAAACAAGTTTAACGTAGCGGTAACTTTAGTAGTGGCTTCGTGACGAGAATAACCGTAGCGAGAGCACTTTTATATCCGTAGGAAACGGGGATACTTAGGCCTGGAAAGTGCCGGACTATTTTCTTCCAATCTTTTTCTTTTCTTGAGCGTCCCTTAATTTGTTCCCCTCCACAAGGATTCTTATACCGGGAGCGCCAGATTTGAATAAAAAGCTTTTCGAATTGTCTTTGCATTGAACGAATTGTACGGAATAATTATTCTCAACTTAAATATAAATAAAGGTGATATAGTACAATCGTGCTGTATATTGGAATCGGAAAAAATTAGAAGGCTAGTTTTTTGTCAGGTAATTTTGTAACAAGTTTGCCTAAAAATCGGGGTGTAGGTTTTTTTTTAGGGGATGAAAGGGGATGGAAGTGGATTAATGCCAAACTACAACCCCCACGAGGTCGGCGCCGGGAGACAAAATGTTCAGAAAAATCCGGGCTTTATTTTTGTCCACAACGCCGAAGTCGTGGAAGTTCATTTTGGGGGTGAAAAAGTGGGGTGAAATTTTGAAAAATCAGTTTTCATTGGATAACTCTTTAGGAAAAATTCATACAATTTTTGTTCAAATGGAAACGTTGTAGCCCTTGAAAAGACCCGTCGATCGGGTATTTGATCAACCCTCTCCGAAAATATCTTTACCCCCAAAAGAATTGTTGAAGTATAAAAAAAATGGTTTATTGAATAAGTAAAAAACAATCGATTTTTCGGGGATGGTTCAAATGTACGAAATGAAGAGAATAATTTTCTCTATATTTTCGTTCCTATGGACCACTCTTGAATTTTGCTTTTTCGAACCCCTCTCAGAGGTTGAAAATTCAAAATAAAATTCCGGGACAACTCATGACTGAAAATAAAGAGACACGAGTCTGGCGCTGTGGACAAAATTGTAGCTGAGGGTTCAAGCTACAAAGTCTTCCACAGCGCCGAATTCGTACGTTCAATAATTTTTCCAGAATTTCATTTTGAATTTCCAACCCCCGAGGGGGGTTGGAAAATCAAAATTCAAGGGTGGGTCATAGGAACGAAAATATAGAGAACATTATTGTCTACATTTCGTACATTTGAACCATACCCGAAAAATCCATTGTTTTTGAGTTATTCAATAAACAATTTTTTTCGGTATTTTAACCATTTTTTAGAGGGTAAAGATATTATCGGAGAGTGATGATCAAATACTTGATGGACGCGTCTTTTCAAGGGCTACAGCGTTACCATTTTAACAAAAAGTGTACGATTTTTTTCTAAAGAGTTATTGAATTAAAACAGATTTTTCAAAATTTCACGCCACTTTTTCACTTCCAAAATGAACTTTCACGACTTCGGCGCTGTGGACAAAACTAAAGCCTGGATTTTTCTGCACATTTCGTCTCACGGCGCCGACCTCGTAGGGGTTGTAGTTTGGCATTAATCCACCCCCATCCACTGTCATCCCCTAAAAAAAACCCTACACCCCGATTTTTAGGCAAACTTGGATTTAGCACCCGCGGCACCTACAAATCACCTGTCAAAAAATTAGCCTTCTTCTAATTTTTTCCGAATACGGGGTTTTTCAGCGACAGCACGACTGTACTAATATCTATGAAGGGTGTCTCAAAATAATGTGACATTTTTATTTATTAATAAAACTTATTACTAATTTGAAAAGTACGAATATTCTTATTTTAACGGGGTATCCCTCTCTGGAAGCCCAATTTTAAGGGTCAGAATGATGAATTTTTTCCTAGTAACACATTGGTCGGAATAAATTAATTTTTTCCCAGCATGTTGTATACATGGTTGTGGTTACAGTGTAATTTTTTCGGAAGGAAATCTTTCAAAGTGTTCGTTGTACTGCAGTTGGCGTTGCAGTCCTCCAGCGGCGAGGCCCGAAACGGCGGGGTCTCTGCCAGGCTCAAATGTAATCTCAAACGAAAGCAACAATTTTTTTCTTCAAATATATCCAACTGGCTACGGATTCACGATCCACTTATCGAAATTTCGAAAAATACGAGAAATGACAGCTTATCCAAAGAAAACCTCATTTTTCTCTTGAAAAACAGCATGCTGAAGTCGTTGTTATTAACAAATGGTTCATCCAATTAAAAAATGCGATCATGAACCGAAACTGACTACTGTTTGAACGCTAAATGTCCAAATTCAAGTCAATGGTGTGAAAGTAACTCAAGATATCAATCCCGCCATGTCAAGATATGTAGTTTCGAGATAATCGCGTTCAAAGTTTTGGTACATATTTTACACGATCTTGTGAAATATTGTCGTCTTACCGCTAGTCAGCGATTCCGGCACCATATAAGTGTCTCTCCTCATCATCAAGATCGTGTTGCACACCTAATCTATGCAATCTGCGGGCAGTTCGGGCCTCTTTTGAGTGTTCTTGTGCTTTGATGTCCGCTTTCGTTACACGCGAATCATCTTTAAGGGGCTATACCAGTGTGAAAAGCTTCAGCCTCTCAGCAGGCATTATTCGAGGAAGAGGAGGGTCCATTGTAAGGTTCAGGTATAGCTGATTAGCAGTTTTTATGGTAAATATCATTTTATCTTGCAAAAATCGATAGCTGTTCTTTAAACGCGTTTTTCTCGAAATGAGATTTTTCAAATTTGCTGACATTGTAACTCAAAGAGCAATTATCCGATTGACTTGAAATTTTAACTGAGTACTCTTGATTATATTTACTCTACAATGACGTAGGATATTTTCGATTGGATGAAAATTGATGATTTGGCATTGAAAAAAACGACCATTTTATAGGCAAGAAAACAGACTTTTTTTCATAACTACGCCATTTTGTTAGATTTTAATATTTTTCGAAAATCCTACATCATTGTATAGGAAATACCTTCCAGTTTAACGACATTTTTTCCTTTTTCGGTTTCAGCTACTCAATCGGCCGGAATCATGTCAGCAGTATGGAGGAACTTTTTTTTGTCGCCTCCGAGGACAGCGCATAACAACTCGCTTGGATCTCAATATTTTTCCAAATATATTCTCAATTTTCCGAAACATTTAATTGAGTACTTTTCTTCCAAAAAAATCCCGAAAATCACGCAAATTTTCTGCGTTCACACTGGTATAGCCCCTTAACCCGACGCATACTGTTCTACTAAGATACGTGTAACTTCGTTAATTTTTAGAATTTCAGGGTCCGGTTAGTCTTGAAATATTCTTGAAAGTTCACACTATAACAAAATGAAAAAAAAAAAAGATGTTTGGAAGTTTCCTGAGGGGGATACCCCCTTAATATAAGGGACAAACATGGAGGTCATGGGTGGAACACAATATCCGATAAATGGCCGCCTCGTCCCTGTTTGCAAACGTTCACTCTTTTGACGACATTTTCAATAACATTTTGGCATAATTGCGGACTAATTTCATCAATGGTGCGTCCAATTGTCCCCTTCAACTCCGGAATGGTCTGTGGATCGTTGGCACACACACCTTTCGGAAAACCCCATAGAAAGAAGTCCATGGCATCAAATCGCACGATCTTGGTGGCCAATTCACATCACCGTGGCGCGAGGTGACACGACCATGAAACTTCGTCTGCAATAACTACGCAGTAAATAACAACTTATATGCGTTGCTCGATCGCGTAATTCTCCATGACTAAACCTCAATACTTCCTGATGCCAGTTGCCAAAGATTAGTAGTCTACAGGATGTCCCATTTCAGTATTTCCACGACAATTTTTCCTAGACTATGCGTTGTAAATAGGCTAGTTTTTATCCCACCGTTTTGGAAGCGCCAGTTTTTGTTTTCTATTCGACTGGGCTTGGACACGAAACTACCCGCGTAGAAATTTTGATAGGGTTCGATTTGGGAGGCTTCCAGGTTTCCTGGGTGCTGTGGTGGGGCACGTTTAAGACAACCCGATGGCGCCCTGCTAGAAGGGGTGGCGTTGTGGCACATATGGGCCTTATCTGGTTGCCTGATCGGGCTGTCATCAGGATGTCCGACCAGGTGCTTATAATTTTGCCTAATCAGGTCATCATAATTATTGCCTTACGTATAACCATTACTCACGCATGCTCATACATATATGCATTCTACACTGTATTGCGAAGCCTAGAATGTATCTGTCAGCATATTTTTTTTATCAGACGAAGGTATGAGAAAAGTGATCATTAGATTAATTTAAAACAGGTTATTTTTTTCAGAATAATTCTGTTACGTTCAGAAAAAGTTTCAGGGAGAATAGACGAAAATATACCCTCGTTCAAATTACTTTTCTCATTTTGGGTGTACACACCCACCTCGTAAATTAGTTCGAGTTTGTTGGACATGAGCTTCGTGAAAAACAATTTTATAAATTTTAACAAAAAAATAGAGCCATGGTTTTTACGCATTATTGACTCAGAAATTTGCCGCCTCTTCCATATTTTCCGCACAGGTTTTGCAAATATTCCAGGGAGATTGGGGTCAAATAAACATATTTTTTCAAGATCAATATATGGAAATGTTAAATATTGAAATTAAAAATTTAAAAAAAACTGGAATTCGGAAAATAATTTAAACACTGTGAAGTAAAAAAAATACATTATGATCGCCATAAGTCTCTACAAGAAGTCTGTGTGCGTCAGCTGCAGATTTTCATTGAATAAAGTAGTGCAGTAAAATTCTACGCAAATACTCTTTTTTGCCACGAAATTTGACATGTTTAACGCTATAAGAAAAAAAGTTGTTTACAGTTCGGGGAAATGACGTACACTGGAATTCAAGCTTGCTTATAGTACTTCTTTATAGATGCGTTACCATCTCAAACTACACGTACGCGGTGCTGATAACGCCATCTGTTGGAAAACAGCGAGAACTTATTCAACGCCCTAATAGTTCATTAAGGGGGTACACCAAGTTGGAATTTATGAAAAAATCGATTTTTCGTTTTCGACGGATTTTTTAAATATAACCATTCAAAAATATACTTTTGATCGCCGACTATTTTTTTTTTCCAAAAGTCATTATTTTATTGAATCCTTCGATTAAAGACTAAATAATGTACAAAAACTAAATTCATTTGGTTTTTTTTTTATTTCAGATGATTTGTTCCCGAGCAGGATTGGTCACCGCAAAGGACCATTTTGCCCAGCGGTCTGTGCAATTTAGGGTCGGAGTGGGATCAGTGGTTCATTTTTTTCAGATGTCTATAGCTGCCTAACGTTTCACATAATCTCAATGGAACCTTGACTAAACGTGAGGTGTGTTCAATAGCTTCATTTTGTTAAACAACACTCAACGGCCTACTCAATAGATATTGAGATAATAACCATTTTATAAAAACGGGATTTCATCCACTGTACACTTGTAGGTAATGAAGTGCTTTTATCTATACAATGGGGAGTATTGTACAGTAAACTATTGAAAAATGAATTAAAAAAAAGACAAAATATTATGGAATCAATCCCAATCATTTATTGAATATTAATCAACAATGAGTACCTACTTAATCAGGTAGTACCAGTACCAATCTGAAGCACAACGCGAAAATATTCATATTATGAGTTACCTCTGTGTACCTCGAAAAATTGAGCCATTGTGTACCAACCCGCTATTTTTTTCGAAAGCGGGTACTGACAAGTTTCTTTTTTTGTTAGGTTAACAAACACAATGCTCAAATACCGCAATATAGCTATATATTGCGGGAGAGCAATGACTTCGAACATAACTGCGATAGGTAAAAAAGCAAAAGAAACATACAAACTCAGCTGTTTTTTTTAACTTTTGACACCAAAAATAATATAAAATCACCTCTCACTCATGACTCACAGACAGGTTCAAACCTATTGGCATTCGAGGGCGGTTCAAATGTGAAAAAGACGCACATATATACATGTCCACTTCTGGGAAACAGAAAAGGTTCAGTGTACCCATTGTTGCCACTGTTCCCACTTTGACCCTACTGTATCTCTGTTGTTGATAAATATTTACCAACATAAAAATTGTCAAAGATACTTGAAATTATACAATTTACTATGAAAAAAAGTCAAAAACCTGCTCCCATTTCCCAAAAAAAAATTTACGAAAACACCTCTTTTTACCGGTTGCGAACTAGGTGTAATCCGTTAAGGGGAGGGTAGGGGTTTGCACTTTTGAAAAATCGATTTTTTTGTATTTTCTTATAGTTAAACATTTCAAGAATATAATCCCAAAATTTCAAGTCAATCAGAGCAAAACTCTCGAAGTTATTGACTATCTAGTCCCGCTCCTCTAACACTGTAGCTCCGACTTCTCTAAACTTCAAACGCGTTTTTCTCGAAACCACTTTTTCAAAGTCCGTGTTCACTGCCATTTGAAAACTACATGACCGATTTATTTCAAACTTGGTACACACTTTCTACATGTAAAATACCTCCCCCTAACGGTTAGTTTGAGATTTTTTTTACATTGAGGGGGTTTTCCACCCCCAAAATGGCGGAATTTTTCGTGAAAAATAGCACTTTTCACTTTACATGACCACCAAAAATTTAGAAATGAAAAAAAAATTATCAAAGACCGTTGGAGGGAGGATTTGATGACACTTTGACTAAATTTTAATGGTACTTGATTTCAGAAAATTCCTAGCTGAGATACAGTGAACACCGCAAATCGTGTTTTTCCAAAGGCGTTCTTGGAAAAGCTTTGTCACCGGCTTGTTTGTGGATATTTTCGCGTACAAATTTCACGGAATGTTCTTGAAATGACACTCAACAATGTACAAAAGATTTCCATAAATTTACTCTATCCATATAGATGAAAAAAAAATCGCAAAAAAGTGTTTTTTTTTCACACTGAAACCCCTACCCTCCCGTTAAGAGACATTCCCGGTATGATTCTCCCTCTAGCACTAACGAATGTTATGCCAGTTGGGTTCTGCACTTGGACAAAGTAGCTCAGCTGTAAAATATCAATAAATAATCTATAAAAAAAAAATAGAATTCCGTAACCACAGTCTCGGTACCAAATAGTGATAACGATTATCCGATCAAAAGCAATACACAACTGTTGCCCCTTTGACATTATTTCCCACTGTTTTGAAAAATAATGTAAAGAGAGTGTTTTTTTAATAACACAAAGCACAAAAGTGAAACGATGAGTATTTCGTAACGAAATCCTCGCTGAAAGATCGACATTCTAAGCCCAAAACTGCCAAGGGACCCAATCCTTCGCCTTAAAGCATTTAGACACAGATAATAATGTGCGTTTCGATAAAGTTATTCCTCTGCATTGTTGCACCGAATCACGCCAGGTAAGAAATAGGATGAAGATGGGGGTGAGCAGTGGTAAAAAAAGAAAATAAATTGCAGGGCCAAGGGCGCAAGGACTTGGCGCGTCACGCGAGTAGGGCCAAGATCGATAACTGCATCAGACCATACGCCGCCGTCGCAACACTAGCTCCCCATTCGAGATCAAGCATTCCGGGAAAGGTAACATCCAAAAAAATAAGTTCCATTATTTTTTTTCGATTTATTTTCCTTTCGTTATATCTTGTCTTGGTCAACATCTTTTTACCTAGTAGAAAATTAGTTAATCAATTGCTTTTCCAAATAAAAATTCGTGGTTACGTAAAATGTGGGTTCCAGAGTTTCGTACGTCAATAAATGGCGGCACCTTTTATCTTGATTAAATGGAATGAGGCGGAAAAAATGTAAATGAATCTCTGATTCGTTTCCTTATTTTACAATTACGAATTTCTGCAACCAAATTATATTATAACCCAGACAAAGCAAAACAAATGTCTGCAACTGAATTATCCGGTAACCTTTATAATTAGTTTCTCTTGTAGTACAGGCTCTTTGTGAATGTGCCATTACCATTGCGATCGAGCTGAGAAGTTTAAATTTCAGTCTGCAATTTTACTCCCATTCGGAATTGTTTTTCTCGAAATTTTAATGGTGAATATTTATCGCTTTGTGCATCTCCACTGAGGACGCGTAGAAAAAAATTGCAATTAAAGGCGTAAGGAATTTTGTAAATATTGTAAATATTTGCTGGGAATATGACACGTTCAAAATTTTACGTTTAATCCCACTTATTTATTCCGCACTATAAAATCCTTGCGAAGTTGCTTTAAGGGGGGGGGGGGGTAAAGGTATTTTTGTTTGGCGTTTTTTTTTTAATGTTGTCATATGAACGCTTTATGGGCCTGGCATTGATGATTCTGTATAAGGGGGCATCCATTAATTACGTGAGGTGATTTTGGCGATTTTTCGACCCCCCCTCTCCCCCTGGTGAGATGTCGTGAGATTTTGCTCGACCCCCTCCCCCCTCCCCTAATCTCACGTGAGATTTTTCAAAATGCATACGTTCACGGAAAATAAATTGTAGTAGAAGTAACTGCGGTTGTAGTACCATTTACTCCACCATGTAAAGTAGTAGGGAGACTCTCCCTACGTGATAAAAATTATGTGATTACTAAAATTACTAAAATTACTAAAATTACGTGAGATTTGCCGAAGCCCCCCTCTCCCCCACGTGAGATTGGGTGAGATTTCGCTCGACCCCCTCCCCCCCCTAAACGCCTCACGTAATTAATGGACGCCCCCTAAGTATATGAAAAAAACACTCGTTTATTCATGTTTAATTTTTTATTTTCTAGTGTAGAAATCTTTGAAACTTTTAAACGCGTTTTTCTCACACTTAGCATTTTCAAAGTCGGTGAACTCTCTAGCTAAAAATCTACTGCACCGATCATTTTGAAATTTGACACACTCTTTTTACACATAAATTACGAGGTGACGCTGTCGATTAAAAAAAAAATTAATCATTTTACTTTATTTTACAATAACAAAATTACCGATTTTTTAAATGAAAAACCAGTATTTTGATTTCTAAGTGTAACCAAAAATAGAAAAATCAATTTAAAAAAACCCAACAGCGTTACCTCAAGGAACTTCTCAACTAATGAAATCTTTTTGGTTTTTTAAATTTTAGATGATCCAGTGATGAGTTATTCGGTTCACCGTAATGTAACTTTTTGTCAGGCGTCTGCGAAGATTTGCTGCCAATGGCTCATGTCTGCATAATTATTATTGAAAATTTTACAGAATATTCTTCAAATATGCTTTTATTATATACTAATTGCATGAATAAATATAAATAAACTGTGTCGTCGAAAAATTATCGTAAATATGCTTTTTGATAGTGAATTAACCTTCCCCCCCTCTTATTTATCTCTCATTTATTATTAATTATTACTTCATTTATGAATTTTTTTCGTATCCTTATAATATTGGGCACGATTCAATTCGAAATCGTTTAGTGGTCACGAATTTTCGCGACCCCTCGTTCTCCAGCCCTTGCTAGACCCAATGAAGTGATTTTTATATAAAAATCGTAGGCAGACCGAAAGTTTCTCCCTGATCGGGTTCACACAGAAAAATTCGCGATCAGCATTCAATTTCGCATTGATAAGAAGCTTGGCCAATCGATTGAAGGTGAAAATGGAAATTGGTGCTGTAAAACGGGGCTGCTTTGACATTCAGGGTAATTTTGACAGTTTTCGGGGCTACTTTGACAGAGCGCTAAAATACGTTTTAAATGTGTGCGCAGCGAGCCAGCTTGACCTTCTGTGGCGGGCGGCGAGTGCGGGGAATAAACTTGAACAATAATTTGTTGTTCAAGTTGATATCGATCTCAATGACAATTATAAGACTCATTATGTGCCTATAATAGCACCCCAGGTACTTGACATTTTTTTGTAAAATGTTTCCTTAAGGGAGGGCACCACTGTAACTGCCTATTTTCGACTGTTTTGTTTGGATTTTTTTAAAGAAAGGAATGAAATACGTGGTCAAAAGAGCTTTTAGGTTTTATAAGGTATGTATTGAAGTATGTAAAAAAAAATTATTTGTCAGAAGTATACAAAATGGCGGCGCACGAGTCACTATAGCAATACTGTTTTTCAGCCAACCCTCTCCGCGGCACGCAGTAGAACTGTCGTAAATTTAGTCCTGGAACTAAGAGTAAAATATTTTCGTTAATTATATTATTTTTAGAAGTCAAGTACGGGGGAAATTAAAAAAATAACTAAAAGAAAAATAGAGACGAGTTTGGAAAAAAGTTCGTTTTTTCGAACATTATTTTCATCTCATAAGTGATATATTTTTTACAATTTTCGATTCATCGAGAAAAGCGCTCGCACTTGACTGTTAAAGCAATCTACGAATCTACAGTTAAAATTTCAGGTCGATTGGATGAAAATTGTTCGAGTTCTGCTGCCTTGATAAAGATGACAATTTGCTTATAAAAAATCGTTGTTTTTCCATTAATTCCATGTATAATGCATAAAATATTACATCTTTTATCAAAATGATTCCAAAGTAACCCTTAATCTTTGACATAAGTTGCATTTCAATGCACTGTCAAAAAAGCCCCACACTCGGGGCTACTTTGACACTTGAAAAAATGTATATATCAAATTGTGAGGGGGTGGTGGAGTTTGACTTTCTTATACATTTGATGGCCAAAGGACACACTGTTCTATTGGAGCAAGAAAAGTTGGTATCGAGGATGTTAAAAAAAAGTTATCTACAAGAAACTTCCAAAACCTGTTCAAAGTAGCCCCACTTTTACGGTACTAATCGATTGGATTGAAGAATTACGACATACACGACAATAAAAAAAAAGATTAGGAGATAAGACTAAATGAAAAAAAATCGCAATCGCTTGGCCAATCATGGTATGAGATGATGATTGCGAAACGAAAAAGTATCGGTGCCTAAATCGTCTCTTGCGAAGGCGTTTCCAGCTCTTTTTTCGCAGATACTCGAGCGGTTACACGTTCCAGGCGAGAAGTACCCGCGCGATCGATCACTCGAAACGTTAGGGAACGGTCAAAGTGGCACTTGACTATTCTCACAGGGGATATACCGCCGCGGTAATTAAGACGAGAGACTCTCGCTTTAAATCACTCCTGCCACCCTTTCCCTCGTAACACATATCCCACACGTGCTTCCCGTTCTACTTTACGGTACCAATATTTATTGTCGTCAATCGTTTTATCGTCGTTTTTAATTCATTGAAAAAAGTATTAGTCCATCAAAACTGCAGTAGAACAAATTAATCTTTAAAAAAACGAAATGAAATGTTAATTATTCGTAAAATGTATCATATTTCACAATGAAATGTTAATTATTCGTAAAATGTATCATATTTCCCAACTCCATTTTACTCTCCCTAAATCCAAGCTTTCATGCGTAAAAAAATCGTACCCGAAAGATCGAGCGATCCTCGATAAAGGGAGACTGAAGGTATCAAAACAAAAATCATAATTTCCGACGTAATTTGGAAAAAAAATTGCAATACTAAACAAAGCTATGAAGATTAATAATGTTGGACGATTCAGACACGTTGTTTTGTTATTGATTTCGTAAAAATCAATCCGATTATATAGTCGCTGAAACGACTTTCCCCGTAAAGTCAAGATCTTCAACGAGATGTGTCGTTAGTTGCAAAATACTATAACAAGGAAAGGTTGCGAGGTCGATCCCTCCGATTTCGATGAAATTTGGCATGCTTGTAGAGTGGGTAAAAATAGGCGACACGTATTTTTTTATATCTGCGAAACCCGATTTTTAAGGGTTGGAACGCACCCTCGAAAATTGGGGTGTTTTTCGTTTTTCGTCGATAACGCTTTAACGGCGCGAGATATGAATAAATTTTAAATTTTAATGATGTTTATTTTTCGTGTACTATTGGAGATGAGAACGATAACGTTAGTGACGAAAAACGAAAAACACCCCTATTTTCGAGGGTGCGTTTCACCCCTTAAAAATCGGGTTCCGCGGATATAAAAAAATACGTGTCGCCTATTTTTACCCATTCTACAAGCATGCCAAATTTCATCGATATCGGAGGGATCGACCTCGCAACCTTTCCTTGTAAGAAGAACCGTATACTTGACTCTAATACAATTTGATTTGCGTTAGACTGTTTTACTCTCTGCAATAAAATTGTATATTTCACTTTAACAGTCTCGTTTTCGCCGAATAACAATATTGCACCTCAACGTGTACAATTATCTTTGATAGTATTTAATTCAAATATCCATGCAGAAATTTGTTGGCAAGTCCTCAGATCCTACCACATCCCTATAGGGATCCAATAGGGATGTGCACGTAGGGAGTCCTCATTGTAATCCTAGTGGATTCCACGCTATTTCCCGATGGACGACGTTTGAGAATTTCTTATCTGAAGTTCTCAACCAGCATTTGTTGAACCTCCCAAAAGAAAAAAATATCCTTTCTGATACCGTGCACTAATCTGTTGGGGAGTCCGAAGATGCACCCACATATCTATAGGGATTTGTTAGGGAGTCCTCATTGGGATCCAATTGGATACCGCACTGTTTTCCGATGAACGCCGTTTGAAAATTCTTACCACGTTCGGATCGGAAATGTGTGAAACGTCACGAGAAAAAAACTCAGCGTTTTGAAACATAACCTGCTTCGTGATCGTGTACATGTGTGGTGGATATTGTGTCAAAGTGCAGTAAAATAACAAACGATCATTGCAGCAGATTTTCAGTGATGAGATGCAAACTAATTTTCAAGATATACTTTATGAGGGATTCATAAGTTTTTAAGATCCACTTATTTGGTATATCTATAGGGTATCTCAAAATGACCCGACATTTTTATTCATTAACCCTTACTTGCCACACTTCTGTAGAAGACACGTCATCAATACATATTCGCATAAGAAAAAAAAAGTGGTGGCGTTGTTTCGAACCCCACAGTGGCAAGCAAGGATTAATAAAACGTATTATTTATTTGAAAAGTACGAATATTTTAGTTTTAATATAAGGTACAAACATGGAGGTCATGTGTGGAACACAATATCCGATTAATGGTCGCCTCATCCCTGTTTGCAAGCGTTCACTCTTTTGATGAAATTTTTAATAATATTTTGGCGTAATTCCGGCCTAATTTCATTAGTCATTCAGAAAACCTCCAAGAAAGAAGTCCAATGGCGTCAAATCGCACGATCTTGGTGGCCAATTGACATCGCCGCGGCGCGAGTTAACACGACCATGAAACTTTGTCTGCAATAACTATGCAGTAACAATGCAGCAAATAATCATTTCTATGCATTGCTTGATCGTGTAATTCTCCATGACTAAACCTCAATACTTCCTGATGCCAGTTGTCAAAGATTAGTATTCTATGTTCGCCACAAAAAACATGGCGCGCAATTTAAAATGTCAGGTCATTTTGAGGCACCCTTTATATGTTTTATTGAGGAACTTCAATGTAGAGAATGCAATGGGATGCATCATTGGATTCTGTTCGATAATGTGAGAATGCTTTAGGATTCAAATTGGATGCCAATGGGGAAACCTATGCGATGACGCATTGGATCCCAGAAAGTAGAGACAAGTACGAGAATCCAATTGGATACCTACCTACGACAATTTCTACACAGATACGGTAACCTTCATCCCACCAGCAAATATGTCCGCTCTTGTTTTTGGTATACCCAAACCCTCGGCCCTTATCACCGCGAAGTCTCGACTCCAAAATGACGGCTTAAAATTCGGCCCAGTAATTGAATTTCCACAAAAAGTTAGAGTGGTCAAGTTTAGGCATCATTCCCCCTATCGAACTTTCATTTCATCAAAGAGCTCGCGAGACGCCTCTTTTTCCATCTCTCCGCAAGTTCCATCGATTAAAAGGCCGGAAACACCACGACCATACGTAAGGAGAGCTCATTCATCAACTACGACAAAATGTACGTCACGTTACGATAAAAAAAAGCAGTACATAGACGTCACTTTAAAAGTGACGTCATAAAAAAGAGCATACTTGTGGTGATGAGAAGAAAAAACTCTCCGTGCGCCCATAACGGTGGTCCTATAATCGGGTAATGTGTTGGCAACGTTTATCTAATTGGCTCCTCGTCGACAGCATCCAATTACCCCAAGATCCCTATCCAATCTGATGGGAGGAAAGCGACAAATCTCGCCTGAAAACCGGCAATCATTTCAAGCCGAGATAACAAAGTGTTTTTCGAAAATGTCCCAGTGTCCGTGCTTGCGCACGCGAGCCTCTTCCCCATTAATCCAAGTGCGTGATAACGGAAACTGGAGTGCTTGCGGGTACAATTTGAGATGGAGGAATTAGGAAGTGGAAGTTGCTTGCCGCGAGGGTGGAAACGAAGACGAGGCGAGATGGTTTCGTGATGGACGAAGCACGACGGAATTATGCACGTTGACAAAGGAACAAGGGTGTGTGCAGACGAGTCGATAGGTGGACCAACACAGTCTCAAGATGAGAAGCCCACCTTTATATGTGGGTGTGCAAGACACCCCGGAAGGGTGGACGTTGCAGGACAGGTTCGGTATGGGGTTGTTGAAACGGGGAAAAGGCGCCGCAAGCTAGACACTGGTGGGGGTTGTATCGACCGCGCCGCACTGCGGGGCTTTATCCCCACCATGATTTCATCTGGCTTGCAGAGCCATCTGACGGCGTCAACGCCGAGTCTACGCGAGACTGCGCTTTGTATCCTATACCCAACGTTCAATCCTTTCAACCCCTTTTGCCCCTCAAGTGCTGTCAACTCTGGCATCCCTTCCCACTCGTTTGATCTCTTCCTATCACACACGTTTTAGCTTTGCCTGCCTCTCTCTCTCTCTCGGTCCTCACTTGCCTACGTCACTCCCCCCCCCCCTCTCTCTCTCTCTCTCACTCTCTCAATCTCTCTCGTTCTTTCTATGTGCCTCTCTTTTTTGCGTCTCTTTGCCTCTCACCTACTCTCTCGCTCTCTTCGATACCCAGTTTCACGTTCAACCCTTTGTTCCCCTTGCATGTTAACTTCGTTCCTCTTTCCCTTTTTTCCTCTTGCCTAGCCCTCTCTGCCTTCGATCCTCAGTTTCACGTTCGAACCTTTCTGCCCCTCTTGCGTTGTTAACTGCATCTCTTCTTTCTCTCTCTTCTTCTACGACGATTCCCTCGACCATCCGCTGATAATAACCTGCTTCGATTCAACCACATCGCCCTTTTCCATTCCGCGAATACACATTTTCAGACACCCACGCTCTTGCATAAAAATAATGCACCCCCTTAACACCGTCGTCATTTGTCGTGCAATGTTTCGCGTTGGAACTCCAAGTCGGCCTGGTTGATCCTTGCAGTTTCCTGCAGATCTTTTTGCCGATCGGGCATTTTTTTCACAAACATGTACAGATGCACTTCCACTGAGAGAAATGTATGGGGTTCTCAACCATATTTTAACTATATTTTATATTTTCCTGAGGGGACGAGAATATTTTAAGGCCATAGTTACTGCCAAAAGTATGCACATATGGTGACCGCAACCACTAATCTTACAATCATACGTTTATTCGTCAATGATATCTAATATTGTAGGTTTTTATAAAATCCATATTCCCTGATACTATCAAAAATGTACTTCCCCGAGATGCTAATAGTGAACTGAAATATATATACATTGATTTAAAATGTTGCTTGTGATTTGCGGCGATGTTCATAGTGATTTGTACAATATTATACCTGCAACCTGCTATATGCGTTTTTGGGGTGTCATTGAAGTGTTGGTACAAGGCATCACTGCCCGTCTATCAAATGCATAGAATATTTCATAAATCCAAAATAAAATAAAATACGTAACTGAGAGTTGTACCTCGATGATTTTTATTATAATTCGCCATTCTATGACCTCCTGTAGTGATTTACTTCGAAGAAAATATTTCGCCTAATCGGAATCCAACCTAGAACCTAACTGCCTACCTTCTGCCTATCCTACGCACGCTGCCACTACGCTACCGAGTACTTTTGGCATCTTCAGCACGGATATGGCATAAGAGACAAAAGTAATTCCGGCTGTACTTCCGAATAGCTGTTACATGCGATTTAGGTGAAATTGTGCACAGATCTTTTTTTTCTATAAGTCACTGTTTGAATGGATTTTTGGTGCTTCGTAATATTTTTGTACCATATAAAAGTGATTTATACCATATTATATTTTACGACCTGCTAAATACATAGTAATGCGTGTCCTACAAGAACAGTAGGTGAACTACAAGAAGTGTTGAACTGATATCCTATTTTTGCAATGCAACAAACATATTATGTAACAGTTTGTGAGACATGTGTAGTTCTTAAAACTATTAAGGGGTTAGGCAACTCTCGAATTTTCGAAAAATCGATTTTTTTTAATGGTCCCCTAGGACCTCAAAAATGATGTCCCCAAAGATTATGGCCGGGAGAAGTCTCTAAGTGGTAAAGGTAAAATCGAATAAAACACATGACCATCATCAAAAGTGACTACCTCATGATATTCACTTTTCATGAGGTCTTCTAGCAAATTATACTCGAAAAACGTCAATGTTGACCACATGAATTGTACAAATTTGAAAAGGTCAGTAGAAATTTGACTGAACAAAATTCAACGTACAGTATACAGCATTAGTATTTCTACGCTGATTTTATTATGGCACTGAATTAACCATATCTATATTGCCAAGCCTTTTACAATAGTGGATAATCATTTCGGGGACACTAGATAGTCGAACACGTCACCCAAATCGCATGTTTAGGTATGCTTATCGCTTATAGTCGTGTTAACCATATTATGATTGCGGTGTCGATAAACTTTAACGAATTTAACTATCCCCTCTTTCACCATGGGCGTTTGTTGTAAATACCATGCACGTTTCTGTTGGAATATGTGTACAAAAATCTCTGTACACGCTGTGTTTGTGCGTAGGGCACGACTAATTGGAGATCGTTCGTCACTAGTTCCCCGTGCTCCTAATTGGGAGATTTGCCTGATTCAAAAGACCTCATTTCAATTACAATATTAATTAGAGTCTCGGGTATACGCACAGCGAATAAACCTGACCAAAGTGCCAACCATACGTTTTTCTGCTGCCTACGGACGAAGTGCCGGGCAGATAAAAAAGGGCATATCTTGGGCCTTTTCTTACTGCTTTTTGACTGTTTTTCCTCGTGCTGAGTCTGGAATATGAGATGGTGGCCGATTCTACGCGCTTGCGGCGTGAACCATTTCTCTTACTATCACGCTGTAAAAAAAGCCCCCCTGTCCTCGCCTCGTCCTTAAATGTATGTCGCGTATAATTCAACCTGCTACGTCGTTCGCCCTGTTCAGCTTTATCATCCCCACTCCGCTAAACTTTTTTTTTCCTTTCCCTTGCGCCGGGCCTGGAACCGCGCCACTTCCGTTACTCGGTCAGTCAACCCTTCCGTCGGTTAAAGCACGCTCTCTCGCTCTCACTCACCCACTCTCTCTTTCTCTCTCTTTTTGCCTACCTGGCCTACTTGACTTTCGCGGACCCTTATCACGAGGTCGGAAATTCTACGAAACTCCTTCGGCCGATATTTAATAACTATGTTTTTATAAAAAATGATGCAAAATGCACAATGGTAGTGACGAATCTGTTTCAGCCGCGATGAGATGAATTTTTCCGATTTTTTTATTTTCACAAAATTTATATTGCATTATACGACACAAAGGAGCCTCTGAAGGCGTTACATCTATGTGGCTCAACGAAAAAGTGTACTTTTTTGGGAATTTCTTTTTTGAGGTACTGAAAAAGCAGTGAAAATGAGGTTTGGAGGATTTATTGAACATTTGTTGACGTATACGAAAAAAATGAAAACAAATACAAAATGGCGGCTCAGTCGCGGCTACACTAAAAGCGTTTTTATAGGCGCTCTGCGGAAAGTAGATCTTTTGGGGATTCGTACCAAGAAAAAAAAACAAATTTCGTCATGTACATTAGTTTTGTCGGACAAGTACACATTCTCTGGCAAATATGATGCGAATGACGAAAATTGTTTTTTTTACTTTAATTTATTGCTTTAATGTGAATTTTGAGTGTAGCTTTTTAGATAGATTGTCTAAAGAAGTACACGATATTTACGGTCCACCAACAATCCTCGGTTTTATAAGCAGTTTGAGGCCGATTTTTTAGGGGGAAAAGAACTATCCCCTATGATGCCATTTTGCAAAGAATATGGGTTATTTCACAAAATGGCATAGGGGATAATTCTTTCTGCCCTAAAAAAATCGATCTTAAATTGTTTATAAAACCGAGAATTGCTGACGGATCATAGATATCGTGTGTACTTCTTTAGACAATCTATTTAGAAAGCTGCAGGTAAAATTTCACGTCAATCGGATAAAAACTGCCTGTGGCATGCCTCCTCCCGATTTCAAAAACGTGGTTTCGAGAAAAGTTGAGGTTTCAAAGGTGGTTGAGGTTTCAAAATTGATTTAGGAGCTATCGCCCACACGACGGAGTCGGTTGTGTTGGACTTATTCATCTTTAAGGGGCTATACCAATGTGAACGCTGGAAATTTGGGTGATTTTCGGGAATTTTTTGGAAGAAAGATACTCAATTAAATGTTTCGAAAAATTAAGAATATATTTGGCTATATTTGACCTATATTACATAATTTTTTCATAGAAAAATATTGAGATCCAAGCGCTGCCTTCGGTGGCGCAAAAAAAGAAGTTCCTCTACTGCTGTCATGATTCCGGCCGATTGAGTAGCTGAAACCGAAAAAGGAAAAAAATATCGTCAAACTGGAAGGTATTTCCTGTACAATGACGTAGGATTTTCGAAAAATACCAAAATCTAACAAAATGGCGTAGTTATGAAAAAAAGTCTGCTTTCTTGCCTATAAAATGGTCGTTTTTTTCAATGCCAAATCGTCCATTTTCATCCAATCAAAAATATCCTACGTCATTGTAGAGTAAATATATTTAAGAGTACTCAGTGCAAATTTCAAGCCAATCGGATAATTGCTCTTTGAGTTACAATGTCAGCAAATTTGAAAAATCTCCTTTCGAGAAAAACGCGTTTAAAGATTTAACTACCGATTTTTGCAAGATAAAATAATATTGATATAAATTATATAAATGATAATGATTTACTTGAAAGTATAAACTGTCGAAAAAAGCAAAAAAAATCGCCCCTTAATTCCTCTCATTTGAATTCTGCGCCCCCCCCCCCCCCCGCCCCTAGATTTTGATAGTAGGTCTTCAGTTGTTAGGACGTTGTATATTTTTTGTACAACGACTAGATTAAACGACTCCAAATTGCTGCTTTCACCATTTGGGCTGTTTCGTGCGTTTCGGAGCGCTCGAAGGCGCTTCGAAAGTGAGCTCTAAACATTTTTTTTTTAATTTTCTCTTTATGATTTTTTTTATGAATTATTCTTGTGATGTTTATAGATAATTCAAGCCAATTTTCTACGCAGATGTAACGCCTCAAACAGCGACGAAACGAATTGTTCTTTGCAATTTTCATCCGAAATTTAAAACAAATGGAATCGATGCCATCATGATTCCATTGCGATACGATAGAATCGTTTTTTCAAGATTTCAAACCCGCACAATGCGATGGGTACTTCAAATAGCTGCATTAAATTACTGTCTATCTTAAACTGAAACAAAAAAAGGAACCATCTGAAAAAAGTCTTGTTCCCCCGATGTCCTCATCCATTCAATAATACAAATCATTCGATTTCAATTCTTATTTGGAATTGAAGATGAATAAGTCCAACACAATCAAGACCCTTCAAGTCGCGATCAAATATACATTTTTTGTTTTCTCATCATTCACAATGAGACAATCTGCCACCGAGGCGTATCTTCAAATCGTGACCAAATAAATGATTTTCCTTGCGTTTCGAGTTCGAAATGAAACATTCCGAAACAGTAATACGTACAGGAGGTAGGAGTCCCGGCGCCAATCGGTGCCAGGGTGGCTGATCGATCGGACGCGAGATCTCGCGGGTGAGGTCTCTCCAAACGGTGTGTCGAGTCTCACCGTTGGCCGAGGTATATTTTCCTCGTCGTTCTTCCTGACTATTCGCCACTATCGTTACCATCCGATCGATTGTCGACCAACATTGTGCCAGACCTTTGTTTCGCATATGTACATACGTATACAGGGTGCTAGTTAGGTTGATGCAAAGCCTTAAGGGGGTGATAGGTCACCTCGTTAGAAGAAAACCTAACCTAGAATAATACCTAAACTTACTCCAAAGTCAAAGGATTTCGAGTTATCATGGTAAGTATGATTTTTGGAAAACTTCTCAAAATTGGGTACTAACGCGTTCATGATGTTCAAACAGACAATAATTGGTAACTAAGAACTTATTTGCGTCTTAGCTTACGGGGCTTTACCAGTGTGGCACTTTAAAAAAGCGATTTTCTCGAAATGAGATTTTCCAAATTTGCTGACATTGTAACTCAAAAAGCAATTATCCGATTGACTTGAAATTTGAACTGAGTACTCTTGAATATATTTACTCTACAATGACATAGGATATGTCCGATTGGATGAAAATTTACGATTTGGCATTGAAAAAAACAACCATTTTATAGGCAAGATAACAGACTTTTTTTCATAACTACGCCATTTTGTTAGCTTTGAGATTTTTCAAAAATCCTACGTCATTGTACAGGAAATACCTTCCAGTTTAACGACATTTTTTCCTTTTTCGGTTTCAGCTACTCAATCGGCCGGAATCATGTCAGCAGTGGAGGACCTTTTTTTGGCGCCTACGAAGGCAGCGCATAAGTCGCTTGGATCTCAATATTTTTCTATGAAAAAATTATATAAAATAGATTAAATGTAGCCAAATATGTTCTTAATTTTCCGAAACATTTAACTGAGTACTTTTCTTCCAAAAAATTCCCGAAAATCGACCAAATTTTCAACGTTCACACTGGTATAGCCCCTTAATGTGTATTCAATCGACAAACACCAATACAATCATCTGTATCCATACAACTAACTAAATGGGACATGTTGACTAGTTAAAAACTAGTCAAAAAATAAAAATACTTCTTATGTTAATGCTATTTTTAAAAAAATTGCATTAACATAAAAGGTTGGTACCTAATTTTAGGAAATTTTCTAAAAATCATACTTACCATGTTACCTCGAAATCCTTAGACTTTGGACTAAGGTAACCTAGGTTAGATATGTTCCTAAGGAGGTGAGCTATCACCCCCATAAGGCATCGACCTTCCTAACACCCTATATATATATATATATATATATATATATATATATATATATATATATATATATATATATATATATATATATATATATATATATATATTCACACGTGTATGCAGAAAGTGGATTTCGAACCCGTTATAGGAATCCGTATAATGTTAAACTTTCAGCACGCGTCGCTATTTTAAGGACCACCCTTACATTTTTTTAATCGAATCAATGATTTTCGTGACAGAGTAGTCCTCGAAGATAAATGTCTTCAGAACGCTTTTCTGCATAAAGATGTTCGTTCGTATGTGTGTGTGTGTGTGTGTATATAGCATGCGCATATACAAGGTGGCAATTATAAAGTGGCCACGTGTTTTTTGAGAGTCTTGCTCGAAGATTTTGCAACCGAGGAAAATATGATTTCCAATGGTTTTCCAAGGCCTCTTCGAAAAAAAAAATATGACGTATGATTGTAATGAGTAGTATTTGCCAGAAAAAAATCGAGCATTCTGTGAAAAAAATCTAAATTCCGTTTTGAGTACAGCAAAATGAAGATAATTCAATTCCGAATACGAAACACTCTGAAAAAACTTTTTCCGCGTATCCCATCAGCGAGACCAAAAATTTCAAAAATGCATTTCAACGTGAATAAATGGAATATAATTCCGTTTGAATAAACGTTTTTTTAGCGTTACGTATTTGTAATTTAATTATCTTCATTCTGCTGAACCCAAAATCGAATTTTCATTTTCTTTCAGAATGCTTCATTTTCTCTGGCGAATAGTGCTCATCACAAAAATACGGTATATTTTTTTTTGAGATGTGATCGATCAACCATTGAATGCCTTATTTTTCGCGGTCGCGAAATTCCGCGTCAGACCCTTAAAAAACATAAGGCAAACTTATAATCGTCACCCTGTATGTTCATCGTTCAAAGCGAGAAATCTACCAGGCAGTGATTTTCTTTCACTGGTGCGAATCGTCAGGTTGAAAGCGCGCGGCACTGGTGACTTCGTGGTTTGTCGCCGACAATCGGGGACACGCCCGATCGATTCGCCAAAAATCTCAGCCTAGCTCGAAAAAATGCACATTTCCCACTTCCGGATTGCGTCCTTTTTCCTCCATCATTTTTTTAAACACACTAAGACAAATTATCCGCTGATAATCAAAATTTGCGTTACGTCACGATTTTTTTTTTAATGCAGCACGCACCATTTCCAAAGGCCATTTGTACTTTTTCGAATGGAGAGTAGTCCGAACTGATTATTGTGATTATTTTCTTTCATCATTTGCAATTTTGTTTCACGGTTGTGATGGTCCAGTCACAGGAATTTCGACATTGTAGAGGTGCAATCGTTCGTTGTAAATTTAAGGGGTGTTCTCACTTTAGACGCAAAAAAGGCTATTTTCATGATTTTTTTTATAGGTTTATATTATAGATATTAATATAAAAGTCGTTATACTTAAAAAATAGACTTTCGAAATACATTTTGGAAAATTATTTATTTAAGTCACTATTTATAGACGAAAATGGTAGTGAAAAAAATGTCCTAAAAAATTGTAGTTTTGGTGATGAAATCTCGGAAATGGATCATCCGAAACAAAAAAAATCAAACGGTTTGAGATTCAGTATGTTAATAGCTATAGCGCATATTATACAATTTTTTATATATGCAAAAATGACAAAATGGCGGACATTTTTCGAAAAAAAAACAAGAAAAACGTTTTTTCACCGTTTGTGGCAAAAAATAGTAAATATCAAAATTTTTAAAATCCTTGATATACGCTATAGCTATAGTTGTAAAGAATATGTGGTTAAAATTTCATAAGGATCGGTTCAGTAGTTTCGAAGATTTTATCAACAAGCCGTCGAAAAACGTTGTTTAAAAAAAACGCGTTTAAAGTTTGTTTAGGTTACATAAATACATTTTTTTAAATTGTTATGTAATTCGGAAGTATATTTATTAAGTGTAACAACTTTTATATCAATATCTATAATATAAACCTATAAAAAATGCATAAAAAGAGCCTTTTTTAGTGTCCAAAGTGAGGAGACCCCTTAAAGGGATGATTTGATTATTGCAAATGACGTTTAGCCAGATTGGGATCTTTGTAGCAGGTCGAGACGAAATTCTGACGTGAAATATTGAAAATTTTATTGTAAAAGGTGCGATGGGAAATTGGGTACAAGTCGCTGGTGTAGAGTTCAAGGTGACCCTTGACTTTCAGAGAACTATTGAAATGTTACGAAAATGAAGCTTTTTGAGCACTTGCTTTTTCTCTCTCCCTTGCTCTTGCTTTTTCTGCTTCCCAGGGTATCTATATAAATCCCTTCGCCTCTGCCTTCTGTCCCTCGACCCCCCCCCTTCCATCCCTCATTTGACGACGTTTCCGAATGTACCACCGTATATTACGAACCCTAATAACAGCGTCTACGTTTGGTATCCAATTTTCTTTCCCGTGCTTCCATTTTCTTTTTTATCAATTTCCATTTCCATCGATCAAATATTTTCACGAATACTCACGACGTTTGGCAATCGTTGTAGAGATATATCACTTTTTTAATTACCCGATTAAAGTGTAGATTTTTAATGGTCCTCAAAAAATGTCTAATATCGCGTGCATCGAATCGTATCACGAAAAAGAAAGGAACAAAATGTTATCGAATAATAAGCTCAAACATGTACGGAATTAGTTCATATTGATTGATGAAAGCTCCCCGATAACGTTGCTTTCCATTATTTTCCCATTGTCTAGTGTGGATTATAACCAATCGTTTAATTAACTTTGCTCCCACGGGAAATTACTAAGTTCTGGGGCCGCGATAAATCTTTCCCACTCAGCACACTTTGCAGCCGCCTGAACACGGAAACCGGTGAAAAGGGTATCAAATTAGATGGTCGGGAAAATCCGAGACCCCTGACCTTCGCGTGGACTCGTCGATACCGAGCTGTACGCGCGTAGTTCAATAGGGGATGAAGTATATGTGGATACCTGTGTTCGTATGTGGTCGCGTGTCGACCGATTTAGTTTTCGTTTCATTATAATTCCCTCAATCGTTTCGTTTTATATATTTTTCATACTTTGACTCATTTTAAGGCCAAAGACCAAACGCAAAGAAACAATAGATTTTTGTTTCATGTTTCAGGACGTCAGGAATAAAGTTCTAGTTTCCAGTAACCAACAATTTGAAAAATACTGTTACGAAACGATAGCCTATAACTAGAGTAATGGTCAGAAGGGTACTAGGGCTCTACTGCTAAAAAAGAACTGCTAAAAATTCTACTGCTAAACGGGCTCGACTGCCAAAAGCTCTACTGCTAAAAGCTCTATTGTTAAATGGGCTTGAGTGCTAAAACTGGACTGCTAAATAAACCCCAGTGCTAAAAGCAGCACTGCTAAAGAGTCTCAACTGCTAAAACGCAAAAGGGTATGTTTTAAAGAAGTTTCATTGGAAATAATCGAAACTGCTAAAACGCAAAAGGGTATGTTTTTGAAAAGTTTCATTGGAAATCATCGAAACTGCGAAAACGCAAAAGGGTATGTTTTTGAAAAGTTTTGTTGGAAATCATTGAAACTGCTAAAACGCAAAAGGGTATGTTTTTAAAAAGTTTTATTGGAAATCATCGAAACTGCTAAAACGCAAAAAGGTATGTTTTTGAAAAGTTTTATTGGAAATCATTGATAAGTTAATAGAACATTGAAAACCCAAACAAACAAAACCCAAATAATGCAGCCCTAAGGTACACTTTGGCAGTAAGTATTTCTAACTTCTGACGTTCCTGACGTCACAGAAGTACACATGAGGTGTCTACGGACGCGTCCCGCCGAGTGCAGCACAATGGCGCCGATAGCAAAGTAAGTTTTCTAAAAAAAATCCCCAAAAAACCGCAAAAAGTACAGTATAACCTCCATCAGGAGGACTTATATGAGCCCTTTGTCAGAAGCTAATTTTAGCAGTCCAGTTTTAGCCGGAAAGTCCATTTAGCAGTACAGCTTTTAGCAGTGGAGCCTTTTAGCAGTAAGTTTTAGCAGTGGAGCCTTTAGCAGTAGAGCTCGTTTAGCAGTACAGTTTTAGCAGTGTTTTTTAGCAGTAGAGCCCGACCACGCTCGGAAGTGCCTATTTTATTGAATTTTGGCGGAAATTGTAGACAAATATCGATGAATACATTGTAAAAAAATATCTATAAGTCACGTGACAAAGAACACCAATGAGAGGGCATAACGTCACACTTTGCAAAACACGAACGAGTCGCCGCTGTAAGCATACTGCTTATACTAGGCTGCTTACTTTGTCGTGAAATACAATTTGTGACATTTCTCGATTGATTTTGAACTTTACTTGACCTGTTATAATGGAGAGTGGATTCGTGAAGGCAAATAGTTCGAATTAGCCTAGAATTAACTGCATAATGGTGGCCAATTTTCCTTACAATAAACAGCGACTTCTGCTCTGCAGGATTCAGAAACGTGAAGACTTCCATGTAAGTATACCCTAAAGAATTGTTATTTGTGCAACAAATAATGTATACAGCATTAATGATATTACAAACTTTGTAATAATTTGACCAAATTTTTGAGGTTATGTTTCGTTTGATTACTTGTTTTGTTTAATTTAATTGCAGGTCTTGAAGACAGGCATACGGTGATGCATAGAATTTAGAAATCATCCGTGAACTTATTAATTCTGAAATATTTGTTGTTGTGTTTGTTTAGAGAACCGTATTTTGCAGAGTATTACGTCACGTGCCGTGAAATAACAGGTCTGGGTGTTTTGGCGCGTATTTTTAAACGGATTAATTAAAACGCGATTTTTGAAGAATTTGCTGCATGTAAATACATGCAATAAATATTTAGAGGTATATTATGTATATGTGAACAATTTTAAACACTTTCCCAAAAATAGGCAACACCCCCTATTCCGTTTAATCGCCATAAATTCAGAGTACCGAGTTTTTTCTCGAATTTAGATAATAAGTGCACAGTGCAATACCCCCGGCTGAATAGTGTAGATGATTTTTGAAAATTTCTTCAGCACGCACGAATGTATCCACTTGACGTGACTGGTTTGGTATCCGGCTATTAGAAGTCATAAATTTCTTAATTAAGACAATAAGATCGGGTGATAGGGGGTGATTAATGCGAGCGATGGTGAACAACCGTAAAATCGCTGGGGTAGAATGCGATTATGATCTCGAATATATATATATATATATATATATATATATATATATATATATATATATATATATATATTGTGTGTGTGTGTGTGTGTGTGTGTGTGTGTGTGTGGGTGTGTATGCATATATAAAATTGAAAGGGCTTCAGAAGTTCCCTCGTACGTCTTGTCTATCATCAACATTTAAAATATTAATGAAAACGCCGACGATCGATGATTTTTTGTTTTGATACCAAGTGAGAAATGTATCGAATGCAAAATTGAAAAATTCTAGTGTTCCTGCACTAGGGGAAGAAAGTGTTTTTTGCAAAAAAAATAATAATTCTGATTGCATTTTCCTGGTATTTTGGGAAGGAAAACTTATTCGAATTGCATTTTATGCTGTCTTGAGAAGGAACGGTAAGCTTTGGAGTTGAAAAATTATTTTACAAATTGACTAGTGAGGTTTTATTTGCTATTATATTGTTAGTTTGTATATGTGAGTGGGCATGTGAGTATTCATTCATATTTGTACATTGGGAAGACCATTGAGGGTTTGCCTACGCCCCGTGGCGAATTCTCGAGATTTAAACGTTGGGTGAAAATGAGCGAGATGTGAGATGAAGAGAGGGATCGAGTGGAGGACATTCGTCGGGTAAAGGGGATGATGGAGGCCGTGAAAGATTAATACCCCGGTACGTACGACCTGTATTAACGTTCGACCCGCAGCAATCCAGCTGCCGGGTGACAAAGTATCCCTGTATGAGTTTCCAAAACCTTTACGACTTACTCTTCTCTCACATTTCTGCATTATCTCTGCTCCTACTCTGTAACCAATGAGAAAGAGCTTTCCGGAACATTACAGTGAGAATTATTGCTATCCGCTAAGATTCATGTACAACGGGGAACGAATCAATTCGAACGAACTGAAAGTAATTCGACGAGAGGGAAGCTCGCTCGATCGCGGATCCACAAATGTAGAATGGGAATGGAATTTGCCTGAATGGATAGTTTTTTGTGCGCATATAGGGATTTTCGTTAGGGTGAAATTCTGGGTGCACGAAGGGGGTATCCCTTTCTGGAAACTTCAAAAAATCGTTCTTTTGCATATTGTTATAGTGTGAACTTTCAAGAATATTTTAGGACCAACCGAACCCTGAAATACAAAAAAATGACGAAGTTACACCTATTTTAGGGGGACAGTGGGCGTTTTTTTCGGTTGGCGTTCAAACAGTAGTCATTTTCGGTTCACGATCGCATTTTTTAATTGGATGAACCATTTGTTATGAACAATGACTTCAGCATGCTGTTTTTCAAGAGAAAAATGAGGGTTTCTCTGGAGACGCTGTCATTTTTCGCAATTTTCGAAATTTCGAAAAGTGGATCGTGGATCCATAGCCAGTTGCATATATTTTAAGAAAAAATGTTTTGTTTTCGTTTCAGATTACATTTGAGCCTGGCAGAGATTCCACCGTTTCAAGCCTCGCCGCTGGAGGACTGCAACGCCAAGTGCAGCACCACGAACACTTTGAAAGATTTTCTTCCGAAAAAATTACATTGTAACCACAAACATGTGTACAACATGCTGGGAAAAAATTAATTTATTCCAACCAATGTGTTACTAGAAAAAAAATGCATCATTCTGACCCTTCAAATTGGGCTTCCAGAGAGGGATACCCCATAAAGGAAAAAAGAAAAATGCAATGGGCAATGTTGAAGAAAAGGGAAATTGGCGGGAGTACGTTTTGTTCCCTAAACTCAGATTTGCCCATGTCTTTAAAAAAAAGCAGCATCTATTTTATAGCAGGACCATTGCAGCCCAATTTTTTTTAATTCGGCTTAAACAGACGACGAACATTACGTGAATTATCCAGCTCGACTATAAAATGTCTCCATTTTAAGAGGTAAGGTTACTGTGAAAATTACAAACACTCGTTCTCCCCTTGAGGCAACTTAAATTAAACAGGAGGGTCCAACAGTGGTACAGGAATCGCAGATTGAAGGTACACTTATGATTACAACGATAGAACTGCTAGTAAAACTTTAAACGCGTTTTTCTCGAAACTATGTTTTTTTAAAGGGCGTACACGATTTCCCGACATGCAACGAACGGATTTACTTGAAATTTGATACACTTATCAGTGTAATGGTAGTTTAGTCTTAAACGACGTTTTTCTTCTTAACATTCTTTTTTCATTAGTTATTAACAGTAAAATTGTCGTTTTTCGTCGAAATCGAAAAAATAACAAACTTTTTTAAACATTAAAACACGATAACGAAAGAAGGCTCGTTCAAGTCTAAGCCTTATCTAGTTTAGAAAAAAAAACTAGTTTTTTCTGTTTCGGATCAACCGGGTGGCCAAAATCAAGTACACCGTTGAGCCTCTGGCGTTTAAAGGTCCTTCACGAGATTGTTTATAACTTCTTGAATTATTAATATTTTAAATGAAATTTGACACACTACTTCGTTAATGTACATATAAATAAATGACCAAACGATTTTTCAGTCATCGTAATTATTCCTTCAAATTTTGTTTTTCTACTAATAACCCGGATTTTTCGGGTCGTCACAGTAGCCTACCCGCTTGAAGAACGATTCAACGCGGCTCACCCCAATGAAAGAACTGGGTCCTTTTAATTAAACACTCGGGCTTCTCTCGTGCTATAAATAATTGTAATCGCCGAAATCGATTAAAGCGTATTTTTGCGATAACTTGGCAAATACAGTGATGCTTCGGGTACGTAAAACTTTTGTATGTTTTACAATTTCACTAATCAAGCATTCGTTTGACCCACCTTTTATACGTTATATTTTTGTCTCTCTTTTCAATCCACTCTTTCTGTACGTTTAGTAGCATTTTTCGACAAAAACTTATCACAATCGAGTTTGGAGTGCAAGGATTAAAAAAAGAACCTTTATTGGCAATATTCTTCGACAACTTTTCAAAAAATGATTGCGCTGATTTGAGATACCTGAGTATTGGCAATAATTTAGGCAGACCTAAAAACATCAAAGTTTGTTCAGCTACATTAAATTCTAATGGAGCATACTTAGTTTCATCGTAAAAAATATCCACCAATAATGTAGAAATAACGTACCACAAGTATTTGTTTCTTGAACCATCTTCAATCTCGTATTATCGAATTTCATTGCATTTTAGCGGAATGAAAATGGACTGCAAATGATAAATGGGACTGTTGGATTTAGAAACTTTTAATTACAATTTTGGGCCCTTAAATCGAATGTAAAAAAACGAGTATTCCAGCGTGGCGGAAAAATTTTTCATTTTTTTCCAAATCAATAACTGCAAAACGACACTGCAATGCTGATCAAGCCAGTCTAAATTCTATTAAATTATAATAAATGGAAAAACTATTCTAGAAATAATTACCACTAAACTACGATCCCCCTCTGTCTCTCTTTCTCTTCACTCAATTATTAAATCGAAATTACGATCGAAAACAACCAACCTAAAGAGTATTTCCACTTACGCGGATTCAAGTGTTCTTTTTTCTCGAACTTAAATTAACTTTGTTAAATTATCGTGGAACAAAAAAGAAAAAACCAATTCACTATCGCCGGAATATTATTTTTTTCTAGTAATTTGTTCTGCGCCGTGAGCCGTGGATTATAATTGGAACCGGTACAATTTAATATGCGACCGTTTCGATGCTACTGAACTTGCGAGTAGGACCGTTGCGGTTTAGGGCGGTTTTTCATTTGGTGTTCACGGTGTTCCGTCGCGTGTGGGTTGACCCTCACGTTTCAGTCATGTCCGCACCATTCTCTCGAGGAAGTCTGCCATTAAAAAGCTGCCCAATAGAATAAACGGATGTACCATTACGATCATATTCATTTTTTCTCCTGTTTTTTTTTTTCTTCAATCGTCGAACATCGTTACTGCCTCCGAACAAAGAGGCTCAAAATGCTTCAATAGAAGCATAAGAAAATGACAAAAGTCATCACCTATTCTACACGGTTTGAAAAGACAATAATTTTATTCATTTCTCAAATTGACACATGTATCGAAAAATGTTATGAATTTGAGGCACGATAAGTGCACAAGCAACATTCTGAAAACATCGCGCAAAAATACTTAGCCAAAAAAAATGTCAAGAATCTTCGATGAGAAAGAAAAATCCGAAGAAATTCCGCGAGAGGCTATTTTGAAAATACGTTGCAGCGGTGAAAGAAAAAATTCGGCAAATCATCAGCAGCAAGAAATTGCAAAAACGCTCGACGATAGTTTGTCGGAAATTTTGCGAGGTTGCATTGCCCTCCTTTGCTAAGTCGACACGAATACAATACTTTTCATCGCAACCATACGAAGCTCAACGCATGCCTAGCACAAAGTCTTGTGTGAGTTTCGAGTCCTTACCAGACGCGCCATCACTCGGTTTCGTCCTCGTATATACAGCCACAATGCACCTCGTCGCAACGACGATCGATGCACTGACCGATTCGTCTCGCGCCTCGAGCCTCGTCGGAGCCGAGAGCTTAGGTAACAGGTAGGAACAAAAAAAGCCCTTTTCGTCACACCTATATCGCCATGCATTATTTTCCTTTCATTTTTCATCATTAAGATCATCACGGCATTCAAGCCTCGAATTTGCAATATCGTATCATTTCTCGATAAGCCACATTTCAAATGAATCTCCTGTGTATCGAACGTATGTGTCTACCGTCGATGGAAAATATTGTTCTTCATTAATTTAATTGATTAATTAGTTAATTATTGCAGGATTACTAGAGTAGGATACTCTCAGACTTTGTTATACTTTTTTATCGGTATATCATGACTCCTCATTGAAGCATGAATTTATATTAACATTACGATAATCATGACAACACAATAATAATAATCTGATAACCTGATATCGACGACGCTAAGAGTCTAAGCACGATAATAGAGTCTAATAACAATGATAATGACGCATGATAATAGATGTAATAGTGACGAATCGATAGTTTCGTGACCGAATTTACGACAAAATGGTCCGAGATCGTAATCAACGAAAATTCGGTGGAACGTTGGTGTGAATTCGAATCAGGGACATTGCCAACAGGCGATACGCAAATGTCCCGCGGGACCAAAATTAACGCAATGCGAACGAGAATTTAACCTATACAAACATTCGAAAAATTGTGGACAAGTCGTATCTGAAAATCGATATATTCGATTGACTTCAAAATCGGGCAGAGCATAGTTTATAATGATGTTGAAGTTTGCACCGTTGGAATGCAATGGAATTTAGTTTTGTTTTCATTCGCTATTTTCAGGTCCTAGAGGTGGCGCAGCGATATTTCAATACGGCCAGTTAAAGTATAGCCTCAAACGGAAACAATTACTTCGTTCTTGATTTCCTGCCAGTTGGTTATTGGATTTACCTTCATGGTACATTGTAAAGATGCTACTGCAGTGAATAATCTATTTTCCATTTTTTCAGCTCTGCCAGCTCCGGATTAAGATTTTTAAGGTTACAAGAGTCACTGGCAGGTTTCGGGAAGGAGTGATTCTATTTTCCAGAACATACTTTTTACAAGGGTTGTCTGAAATCGTATTTATAGATTGTATATACCGGAAATAACTTTTATATTGCCTGGTTTATTATTTGTAAAGGTACAAACTTGGAAAGAAAAAATCTAGTGGAGTGACTACAAACTCGCATTGATGGTCTAAAGAGAGTCATTTCCAGAGCTAACAACCATTATTTTAAAGACATCGTCTTCAGGTGATTTATGGAACGACAATTCACTTTTTATAAATACCATAACTATGTTTTCCTCGCTTTTTCTTGCGTGTAAACGGGACCTAAAAGGGGTCTTTTACGGCCTAGGCCTTGAACATTTGCGCGTGTGAATGTCTCACGCTCACGGTCATTGAACGCCGTTGTGGAAGATCTGCCAGTCGTTAGGTGCTGTCATCAGTCGTTAGGTCGAGGAATTACGTCCGTTGAAGCGTTATTTGCGGGAAGAAACGTAACCTCGCTTTCACGTGAGACCACGATAAAGCATCGTCGATATCGTCGCGACGTCAAGAATTAATTTTTTTAGATATGCTGATACATTTCAAAATTACGTTTGGTGTCTACGGAGGTCCCGTCGCCCCGAAAATATGAGCGAAGAGGCATTAGTTAATGATACTCATCGTCTTTGAGATCGATAGGCCGAGTTAAGTTTTGCTCTACCTAATTATATTTTTGTTATTACGAAGAGGAAGTAGTGCTGTCGAAATTTACGCGTAAATTATAATCTGGAATTTAAAAAGACATGCTGAAAGTGGGAGGAATTATGAAAATTAATCATTCAGTAAAAAAAATTAATATTTGTTTACTGTTAATATTATACAATGTGTGTTCTCTCCTACACAGCTCTGTGTGAGAGAGATGTGTAATCTCTTTCCTACACAGCTATTTTTTATAAAACTTCGCATGTTTTCTGGTTTCACCACTTTTTTTGGACGTGCCGCGTTTTTTGAGCTGTTACTTGGCGCATACGAAGCCGCAAATAATGAATTGCGATCGAAAGAAAATTGTCTGCTCGGCCTTATTCAAATATCCACTTCTGCATCCCGAAATGATGCACCTTTTCAGCATCGCAACAAGAAGTCACTTTCTTGTTTTACCTGTTAATAAACGTAAACTTTATATGAATTACTTCCCAAATCAACTTGACGAAACGACGGTTGTCCCCAACTACACGCATGGCATGCCCCGTAAACACGGTATAAACAAAAGTACCTCCCCTTCACTACCGACATGGTGGAATGCGCCAAAAAGGGCGTCAATTAGGGGCACACATTTTTAGACGGAGTTCCCAGACCTATGTATACGACCGTGGTACTACACGAGTAGTTCGTATAACTCTGTGACATCACAGCGCGCTCGGGTAACTTCGGAAGCGCTCGGCGTGTTTTGGCCGTGCCGGATAGAATAAAAATTCCAAAGTTCTATAATTTTGTTAATCATTGTTTGAAAAAAAAACTTCTTATAAAAACCGCATATGAACTTTACAATGAAAATTGAAAAAAAATTAATCCGATAACCTAATTACTTTGAAGAAAATATTGGTATTCGTCTTTAACGAAAAAGCTGTTTCTTACCATTCTGATGTAATTATCTGGACGACGTTCATGGCCGATGGTAAAAGTAATACATATACATATTTAGATAGAAATGGTAATACATATACATATTTAGATATGCGTCTAAATTCGAACGGAATGACATTCTAGAAAGTTCGACAAAATTCTAAAACGAGACAAAACTAAAATCAGTCATCACAACGCCCTAATGGGTGATAAAAAATACGACGTTTGCCGTTCAGAACAAATATCATAATTTCGAAGTATGACGAATTTCGGTACGTTCTTTGGGTGAAACTATAGAATCACGGCTTCAGACCAATTTCAATGCCAACTTTTTTTGCCCTGAATGCCTTTATAATGTCATCACTGTTGATATTAATTTGGGGGAGGCCAACATGTTTTATCAATTCCATAAGTTATGGCATTTTGAAGTTTGCGGAAACGAGGGACAAAATAGCGCATTATAGACACACACACACACACACGCGCGCGTGTACATGTATGCATACTCGCACGAAGCAAATTGAATTGATGGAACATAAACAAGGTAAGGCTGACAGTGATTGTTAATTAGATGGCTAGATGAAAAGAAAAAGTTGGAAAACAATAAATCATGTTACGTATTTCTTTTTTACCCTCCACCGTAATGACACTTTTTAGCGTTTTTGTCTTCTTCATGTTAGGGCTCCCCCACCTTAATTCAACATGTAACATCGTTTTTATTCATAACAATACCCCAAAAAAAATGTTGGACCGATTTTGGGCTGGAGCCGTGATTCTATAGTTTTATCGTTCTTTGCTCCAGGGAGGGAGGGCAATAAATGTGGAAAGGAGGCAGGGGGTGTTGGAGAGTAGGTCAAATAATGGGGTTGCTAGTTCGGTATGAGCTCGGCGAGGGTTCGACAACGTGCAACGTACACAAATGAAAAGGGAGAGCCGCAGAGAGCAAGTGCAAGAGAGATGAAGATCGATAGACAAAGAGAGGCAGCTGTAGCAGAGAGCGAGTGAATGTGAATAGGAGGATGGAGAACCATCGACGAGCACGTTAGGAAGCAAGCTCAGGCTCTCTTGCGATCAAAACTACGCGAGAGTGACCGATAGACTCTACTTGTAAGGGGGGGGGGGTGACTGGTGGAGGCGGAGGAAGAGGATTAAAGCGTCGAAGAGTACGCTTGCACTGGCACTGTGGCCCCCTGACACACATTGACTCGTTAATATAACAACATAATGGCTAATTTAGCGATAATCAGCGCGAACCGTATCGTCCAAATTAACGTCGAAGGTGAGACGACACGGAGTCGTCGACTACCAACTCGGCCCAACACCGAGCGACAATCTCTTTGCCTTACGCGTCCATAAAACAAATCGTCAGATTTCCTATTATTATCCATCTATGCACGTCAACGCGCGCGCGCGTATCTACGAAGGTGCACATGATACGGGACACACGTAGGCGCGTACAAGCCCGCATATACGCGCGTCCATTCGAGGCGTGGACCTGGCTCGCTTAATTTCCAGCGGTTTCGTCGATTACGTAACGCCATCTACCGGATCACGCGAACAAACTTCAACGATTGGGTGATTCAGGAGCGTAGTCACGGGAATCGTGTACCTTGGGTATTGCGGAGGTTAGGGTAGTGGGGGCTTGTTACGGTTATCGAGTGAGAGTTCTCGCACTTTCATCTCACGTGAATTTTGTCACTCTATTGCGGATCAGTCGGGTGAAAATGTGAGATCACTAAGAACTTCCGGCTAGTGATCTTACATTTTCACGGCGCCGTAGAAGGGGTTACTAGCACGCCGATCGAATTCAGCCCAAAACGAAGCATGTGTGCATCAACGAAGACATCATCTCTTTACCCGGATAAACAGCAAGATTAAATAGAATATAAATTAGCGACTTGAACGTTACGGAAAAACAACACAAAAATGTTCTAAGGTTTTATGAAAAAAAACACGAAGACAGTTTGCGGCACAGCTGTTCAACTAAAAATACTAGTGTTTTGTATCGTATTAAAATATTTTTTTCTCTTTATTTACAACTATAATCTGTTATTAGTAGTAACAATAAATAGTTTTGGGTGATTTGCAGTATGGCAATCAGAGGTGAAGCAAATGGAAATTCATTGATTCTCCATTAGATGCGGGTTGCGTTATGTGCGGAGTTTTATTCTACAGTTGGTTAAATCTTTGAAGTAGATGTCCCGGTTTGAATCTCCGCAGCCTCGTTCTTCGGGAGTTGTTTCCGACTAGATCTGCGGCGAGCTGGTTCGGGTGATTTTCCAACCGATGCTGATAATTCCTGCTCCATTTTTTTATTTCCTCCTGGACGGTGTTAATTCTGAAGTCTTTGTGTATTGAGGCGTTCCTGACATACCACGGCGCGTTCGCTATCAGTCTCAGCATTTTCGATTGGAACCTTTGAATGATCTCGAGGTTTAAGCTGCTGGCTGTTCCCCAGAGTTGGATCCCATATGTCCATATTGGCTTTTGTATGGCATCGTATATGATGAGTTTGTTGTACAGCGAGAGCTGGGAGTTTCGTCCAATGAGCCAGTACATTTTCCTTAGTTTGAGGTCCATCTCCTTCCTTTTGGTTTTTATATGCTTGGCCCAAGTGAGACGTCTGTCGAGACGCATGCCGAGATATTTAACTTCATTCACGACTGGAAGAGTTTCGTTCTCCAGTTTGACGCTAGCTCAGTTCCCTCTTCTTAGCGTGAATGTGATGTGGACGGATTTTTAGTCGCTTGCCTTGATTTTCCATTTTTCCATTGATCCGTGTATTTTGTTTAATCGTCGTTGGAGTATCTTGGATGCAGTCTCCGGGTTTCTGTGCGTTACCATAAGGGCGGTGTCGTCGGCGAATGTCGCCGCTGTGATATTTCTGTCAATTGGCAGATCAGCAGTGTAGATTGTATATAAAACGGGGCCTGATACGCTCCTTTGTGGTACGCCCGAATTTATTGGATAGAAACCTGAAAAATCCTGTGAATATCGAACTTGAAAATTTCTGTTGGATAGGTATGATTTCAATAGTAGATAGAATTGAGGTAGGTGTTGTTTGATTTTAAAGAGAAGTCCGGTGTGCCATATTTTATCGAATGCTTGCTGGATGACAAGAAACACTGCTGAGCAGTATTTCTTTTACTCTAGAGTGTTAGCTATGGTGGCGTATACTCTGTTAATTTGTTCAATTGTTGCATGGTTGTTCCTGAATCCAAATTGGTGGTCAGGAATGAGCTTTTTTGAATTTATTTCTGCATTCATTCTTTTAAGCAGTAATTTCTCGAAGATCTTGGAGAGAATAGGCAGTAGGCTAATGGGTCTGTACGATGTTTTTTCATTCGGTGGTTTCCCTGGCTTCGGGATCATGGTGATTCGGGCAAACTTCCATTGGTTCGGAAAATGTGTCGTTCGAATAATTCCGTTGAATAAGTTCGTAATAAAGACAAGTCCTTTATGTGGCAATTAATATTAAAATATAAGAGAAATTTTATAACACAGAGGTAGAATTATTGATTATTTCCAATAAATCGAGATATTATGTAATATATACAGGACAATATGTCCGTCACAATTTCCACCTCTTTAAACTCGCCCGGGAGTGAACCGCCAGCTAAATAACGGCACAAGCACAATCATCATCAAATTATTCTTTATTATCGAATAATAATACTGTGTGCAGTATAAACTTTAAGTTGCTAATTATAATTAAGTATTAGCGACGGGATGTTACCGCCTTTGAATAAAATATTCCGTAATTCCCCCTCATATTATTCAGCTTTGGATGTGTCGTTGCTGCTTGAGAAAGACGCTCCCGCATGCGCACTACGCTTTTCGACACGAAATTTAGTGCCGAGTAAGCTCACGTGAATAATCTCGCATTTTCACTAGGTGAAAAGAACCGTAATAGGGTGAGCTCCCCACTTTTGTCATTTTCACCCAAACGGAGAACGGTAATAGCCCCCCCCCCCCCCCCCCCCCCAGAAATTAGAAACCTAAAGCGACAAATTCGCGATCCCCAAAAGTCTTGGCGCCACTCGCAGCCTAAGGCAGAAGCTCTACTACTATAGTAAACTTTGTCAAAATACATTGACAACAATGAACAAGATTCAAAAACGAAACATTACTCGAGGTTCTGCTGTGTTCTAGTGTGCGAGACGGATAATAAAAGTGAATTGTTGTTCCATAAGCCATCTAAAGAAAAGGTCTTTCAAAAATAGTGGATGTTGGCTCTGAAAATGACTCTCTTCAGGCCATCAAGGCAAGCTTGTAGTCACTCCACTAGATTTTTTCTTTCCAAGTTTGTATCTTTATAAATAATGAATCGAGCAATATTAACAGTTATTTCTGTTATATACAATGTATAAATATAATTGTAGACGTCCCTCGTAAAAAATATTCTGTCAAAAATAGAATCACTTCTTCTCGAAACCGGCGAGTGACGCTCATAACCTTAAAAAATCTAAACCCAGAGCTGACAGAGTTAAGAAAGAGCGGTAAATAAATTATTTACTGCATTAGCATATTTGCAATCTATTATGAAGGTGAAGCCAATAGCCAACTCGCGGGAAATCAAGAACAAAGTAACTGCTTATGTTTGGGGCTATACTTCGACCGACATATTGAAATATCGGTGCGCCACCTCTAAGACGTGAAAATCGCGAATGAGAATACGTAAAAAATAAGTGTTCCCCATAAGTCGCGCTAGTGCAGATCGCGTCCGCTATGTTGGACATGTATGCATACGCTAGTTGGACGGAAACATAGCCTCAAGGGCCTGTGTAGCCCCATGCTTATGCATGCGGCCGATTCGGGTAGTTCTTTAGTTTTGGTCCAATCTTAGGAATTGGCTGAAATCTAAGTATGGTGTAGATATGACCTTCATGGACTGATGCCCACAAATTCAATCCGATTCACCGTTTAGTTCATGAGATAATTGCAATTGAATATCGGTATTTTTGTGCGCGATCCCTATACCAAACACGTAAACCGACAGGAGTTTGCTCGCATTTCTCGATATAGGTTCTAAACGGATCTTAGGATTTCAAAATAAAAACACACATGTACGCAGTACTATTGTAGGATTGATTTTTTTTAATGACAAACTTTGACCGTTTAGTTTCGGATATCGACTTTTGAAAAGTGGTAATTTTATTCCACACCGAACTCGGGCCCAACCATCTGTAACGGAATGGCAACAGTGTACGCTGGAGCCAGCTCATCGGCGTGTGGTCTGGGAACTCGAAGCGTGTTTCTTCCCCAGAGTTCTAGTAATTCTGAGACGGATGTGAAATAAATGTATTGTGCAAACAAATTCAATTTGTTCAATTTATGCATGTATTTATGCATGTATTTGTCTTTGTTACAGCAAATACAATTTAAACTGACGGCAAGATGTTGTGAATCCACGATCCGACGTCCTTCGACAGCGAATTTTTGTTGTTGATCGTTGAGGTTGTGGTTATTCTCATCGCGTTGAGCCGCATTTGCTTGACACATGGCTGCTGCAGCTTTTAGTCTTTTACGAAGCGCCTTTTTTCTTGTAAACTTTCCTTTGTATCGCATTTGGGTTGACATATTCACGTTTTTTTTATTTATATAAAATATTTTGCGAAAGACCGATCATAGGAAGCTCAACGCTATGACTGCAGGAAAATCGCGCTGTTGCCACGATTACAGGGCCGCTCTCTATTCGAGTATGAGACCTATCTATGTATGAGGCGCGAATGTGTGGGACATATAAGGGTACAAGCTCTGTCAAAAAATGTCAACCAACAGCATCGTATAGGCATTGGATGTTACTATACGCTTCGACCGAAACTTTTAGCTCACACGTGTACCAACAGAACTACCTTAACTGTTGCCAACTGTTAGCCACAAACATTCGTCATATTGAACGTTTTCGAACAAGGTTTTTATACCTATTTATAAAAATACGCGTTATTGAACACTCGATGATTACGTGAAACGTTTTCATTACTTTGTATAATTATTTTCTGTAATTTTTTCTCGTTTAACCAACTCGAGATGAATTGGCAACATAAATCGTGGTATATGTTAATACTGCTGATTATAATTTTAATATTGTTCGATTTATTATTTATAAAGATACACACTTGGAAAGAAAAGATCTTGTAGAGTGACTACAAACTTGCCTTGATGGACTGAAGAGAGTCATTTCCAGAGCCAACAACCAACCACTATCTTTGAAAGACATTATCTTTAGGTGGCTTATGGAACAATTCACTTTTATTATCCGTCTTGCACGCTGGAACACAGCAGAATCTCGAGTAATGTTTCGTTTTTGAAATGCTGTCCATTGTTATCAATGTATTTTGACAAAGTTTACTGTACTAGTAGAGTTTCTGTCTTAGGCCGCGAGAGGCGCCGAGACTTTTGGGGATCGTGAATATACATGGCCGGCTTGGGATTTCGTAACCACAACGCCGCCCTCGTGGCTGCAAGACGAAATATTCTAATTAGCATTGAGCGGACAATTCCCACCTCTGTCGTTTCGAGAGGTGTATGTGAGGCCTTGCTTTCGGGGACCGTCAATTTAGTAACTTTTCCTATCCCATTCGATCAGCTTCATCCTCAGTGTTAGCGGCGAACCAAGGAACCCAGCAATATATCAATCGTAGAGGTGAAAGTGATCGGACAGGCATCCCATATGCAAATCATTGTACTAAAATCAAGGCACAAGTAACATTTTCAATATTGAACCATTCATAAAACTGTTCTAAGAGATATTAAAGGTGATGTGAAACTTCCATTTATGTTTCACGGAAAGTCAACATTTTAAATTCAACCATTTCTAGAAGTAGATGAATTCGTATGAGACAAAAAAAAGGTTTAGGGGCTTGTTGCGAGTCTTCTACACCGCAAGACTGGCTTCATGACGCAAACACCTTCGGAATAAATTGATAACAGGTTCTGTCGTCAACTGAGCGAGTGTCATCTTGAATCATTTTGAGCTACAGAAAATTTGAAGCAAAACGGAATACACACAGTCGATAACAATCCCGTTTCTAAGCTTTCTCCTAATAACGGTAGATCGGAAAAAATAAGAAAATGATCATTCGGTTTGTCTGTTGAATAGAGCTTGAAATAGATTCTCTCGTTTGTTCCAAAACATTAGTCGTTCAGGAGACAAATTTGAAATGAATAGTCAACTATCTTCCTCGCAAACGTTGCGTCTCGGTCGGTATTGCAGATTCACCTCAACAAGACGTCCGGCACGCCTCCCTCGGAATCCCGCGACAGCGTTTTTAGATGGATTACATTTTGAGCATACGACAAAATCAACGATACTCGTTGTTTAATTTTTTAAATTATCTATTAACAATAATGATGATATCTTTTCCGAAAAAATCGAAAAAAAAATGTTGATCATCAAAACACAATGAAAAGTAAAAGCTCGGTCAAATGTTGGCCAATATTTTCTAGTTTAAGGAAAAAACTCGTTTTTTTTTGTTTTAGAGTAACCGGGTGGCCAAAATCAATACGCGAATGAGCCTCTCACCTTCAAAGGTCCTGCACGAGATTGTTAATAGCTTCTTTACTTATTGATAGTTTTTTATGAAATTTGGTACACAACTTTGTTAATGTACATACAAATAAATGTCCAAACGATTCTTCAATCATCTTACTTATTCTTTCAACATTTTTTTTTCTTCAAGTAACCTCGTTTTCCGCGTCGTCCGTAACGTAACCCCTTAAGGGGTCAACATAAGCTTGAAATTTCGAAGATACTATTTTTATTGCATAGTTTTATAGCTAAAGGTCACGACTTCTATTTGCAGCGGGGATTTTGGAACGATTCCAAAAACTGACCCAGTTATGACGGATTTTGTGAAGGAATCGCCCACTTCGTGACGGGGTTTTTCTCAATACTATGTTTTATCAAACGTTCGATTTCAATTCAAATTTCCACAGAGCAGAGTGTATAACATTTTCCATCGTATAACTGGATGATTTTATGATATCATAATCCATTTATTAATAACAAATTATTTACTAAAGTTGTTTTTTGTCGTGAATGAGACTTTTTATGAGGTTGAAGTTTGCATGGTTGGAATGCAACGAAAATTCTTTTAAATTTCTCATTTTCATTATTATACAAAATCATCATTTACAAATTTGTTCTAGATCGCTAAATAAAAATGCCAAAAAAGGTTTCCGTGATTTTCGCAGCTGAACATTTGCCAAAGGTAATTTGGAAAATGGAAAAAAATTCGTTTCATTCCAACGATGCAAACTTGAACGTCATGACTTTTTTCCTACAGCTTGCCATTTCTGTAGTTTCCAAAAATTCGAAAAAGTATCCAGTCATACGAAAGTTTTATTAGGTATTATACCAAAAGTACATTTTTTTCATTTTTCAGTACAGACCACTCCAGTTGCCAGTATTACCTACACCAATTGACCATGCAGCAACGGAGGAACTTTGTTTAAACAATAACCACGTCATTGTTTATTAATATTTGTCGACAATAAAAAAAATTGAATAGTGGCAACACTATGTATTAATTGTGTGTAAATGCCCGATGATGTCATCCCAATACGCTCATTAAAAAAAAATTTAAACAACCTCGTTTTTTTGGCCCCAAGTTTAGGCAAACCGGTTAAAACTACATGATGTTTTCGAATAAAAAAAATGGAATTAATTTACATTGCAACCCTCTTAACATTTTGCAGAAAAATTTTTAATGGACATTTTGTATGCTTCATTTTTTTGAAACTTATTTTCCTATGTGTTTATATTCGATTATCAGAATTGAATTCAGAAACATCGTATATGACAGTCCTGGAGAAAAAAACGCGAGACAAATAGGAATAATCCGAACTCCGAAGTGAAAATATTTCGTTCCGAAAATTGACGCAGATGAAAAGCAGGTGTGCTTCCTCGACAGAACAAAAAATCCCGTCTCCACAATGCTCCGTTCCTAATATTATTGATATTTTTATGAACAGTATAGCAGTACAATACTGCATATCGATCCTCCCGGCGTCTACATTGTGTTTGCATATTGAGGATGCTCAGCGCGTACAGTCCCCTCTAAAAGTGCAGTTTCATGAAAATCGTAACTGTCTACTCGCAGGTTATTTTCACTCGCCCCTGTTCGATTTTCTACGCGAAAAAAACCAAAAGTGTCGAAAATATTGCAAAGGAGGAATAATTCCAATCGAGGACGAGGCAAGTTCAATTGAACGGTTTTCATCACCGCACACGGACCAAATAAATTAGGCGGTCACCCCATATGACAGGTCCAAAAAACGTTTAGGAGTACGTTTTTTAAGTATCTTCATGATTTTTTTTAACAAGAAATGAATAAATAGAGCTTGTTCAAACTTTGGGCATATTTTATACATATTTTCAAACATATATTTTAATTTTTTCGAAGCATTTCCTCTGAAATTATGGAAAATAAACCTGCCGCCCATCAAAGATCTTCATCAGACTTTGCTGTTTGTGTACACTCTGGAGGCAACAGTTTTCATCGGAAATCAATACGGTTTGAAAATTGCTTTAAGAACATGTTTTCCTCTTATATGAGCCTAACTCTGACCAAAAAATTAAAAATTGCATTTTTCAGAAGTGTTTAAACAAAAGGGTATAATTTTTGCTATTATTTTATAACGTTTTTTGCTATATAAATAATATACTTTAAACAATAATATTATCCCAAACTTAAGTTCATATAGAGCGTAATTATATAAATAAAGGAACTATCACTTTCTAAAATTATAGGTTAGAAACTTTTTAAGGGGTTAGACCACTCTAGAGGCCGAAAGATCTGCTTTTTGGGGAATCTTTTTAAAAAAACTACAAAATAAATCGAGATCTAGAGCATGTAGACATGTAGAGCAGAGAAAATTTTTTCTAATTTTCTTTGTGCTTGCGGAGATATAATTTTATTTCAATTGGTAATTATCACTTTCACACGACATCTTATTAATGAAAGGGAATTTTTTTTTCTTTTATTCATAGATCGAACTAAAGAGTCTTTCACTATACTAATTTTTCACAGATAATACAAATCGCCAAAAAACGATTAAGCCTTTCAATTGATTAAAACAACGTTTCCGAATCAATCCTCCGATTCAACCTCACGAGACAGTATCTTATCATCACAAATACTGTCTACACTAATCATCCTCCAAGCACAAACCAAAGAAAACTAGAAATATCGACAATATTCAGGTTCGTCATCTGACATAATTCTTATCATTCTTATAACATCGCACTCTCACACACCACCCTTGTTACTCAACAAAAAGAATAAATTAACATACTACAAATAATTACTCATACAATATCACCATGATTGAAATTAATGAAAAAGACTAACACATCATTTACACAAATCATTAAAACACATTTACAACTTATTCATAACACAAATACAACTATACAAAATCTGTAAATTCTATTTATATAATCTGTATCACATAATTTATCGAACAAATAAAGTTTCTGAAGAGGATCCGAACCAAGGATCGAAACGTAACGAAAAAAACCCCCTTTTTTTCTTTCCACCACGACCTTGGAAATTTCACTGGCTGAATCGAAGCCGATTCCTCAACATCACGTACAAAAAAGGGTGCTTATCATACATATCAGTGACTGTATACAATAATTTGTTTGAAGCGTTTAATTTCAAAATGGCGACTGTGCAGCGTTTATCTCAAAACTGCATTTTTTAAGTTGGCCGGAACATAACTCAGACAATTTTCAACCGATTCACTTAAAATGTTGAACATATCTTGAAAAATACTTTGTCTATGGAAGTACGTAGGATTTTTTTATATTGCATAGTTCATTTGTTATAAACAATTATCTTACGATTTTTTAGGCAAATTTTTCACTTTCCAAAAAAATCGTCGGATAATTGAACTAAATACTCTTGAATATATTTACTGTACAATAACGTAGGATATTTTTGATTGGATGAAAAAAATTGACAATTTGGCAAGAAAACAGACTTTTTTCATAACTACGCCATTTTGTTATATTTTGATATTTTTTCGAAAATCCTACGTCATTGTACAGGATATACCTTCAAGTTTAACGACATTTTTTTTCTTTTTCGGTTTCAGCTACTCAACCGGCCTGAATCATGTCAGCGGTGGAGGAACTTTTATTGGGCGCCTCCAAAGGCAGCGCATAAGTCGCTTGGATCTCAATATTTCTCCATGAAAAAATTATGTAATATAGGTCAAATATAGCCAAATATATTCTTGATTTTCCGAAACATTTAATTGAGTACTTTTCTTCCAAAAAATTCCCGAAAATCACCCAAATTTTCAGCGTTCACGATGGTATAGACCTTTAAACGTGCGTTTTCAAACTATTTTTCTGCATCTATTTGTAAAAATATGCATTTTCCAACATTCGGTGATTCCATTAAGTGCTTTCATTACTTTGTATAATTATTTTCTATAACTTTTTCTCGCTCGATTAACGCGAAACGAATTGGCAACGTCGTTAATCGTGGTATATCGTAATGCCCAGGTTGGCAGAAGTGTCGCGAAGTTAGAGACATATGCAACCTCAATATCGGCCTAAGGTGCTGTCAAAAATGAATATCGGTCCGGGTAAAAAAAATTCCGCTGTCAAGAAAAAGTGTGTACTAAAGCTGTCTATAATCTCGAAGAAATCAAAAACTTTAATAATTTTCCGATATTAAAAAATAAAATGATGTATGAAAAAAAATCCGCGTTATTTTTTCTTTGGATAGAAATGCCTAGAAATGTATAATTTCTGAACATAGTTACCAAATTAATATTAAGTAATTGTTACTAATTAAGAGAATAAGTACCAATAATATTCGTTGTTAATTATCCTGACCGAGTAGTTTGAGGTTCCCGGCCATAATTACCGAATACCGATAAGATAGGTAGCATTTGTACCGTCTACGACGTTCCCATGATTGCAGTCTAATATTTTGTGTGCTTGATTTTCGCACAAATTTGCTATCAAAAAGAAATACGTCGAGTTGCCGATATTTTTTCTAAAAAAAAAACGGTACTGTGTATCGTATTCAAACTGCACTGGATGATCAGCAGAGGTTTAAAATATCCGGAAAAAAATTCAGCTCAGTGTTAACATGACCGTCCCATAACAACCTTAAAAGAATATCGCCAGCAAATCTCGCTTCGCCGTCGCCTCTCTAAACTCCGAGTATTCGAAACTTCCCAAATTCTTCGAAGCTTACGAAATCTCGAAGAAAGATAAAAACATCGCGAGCCTTGTATTTTCGAGGCTAGAGAAGGTTCCCCCTCGCTCTCGTGTAAGCGAGAACGTCCGCCGCCGAGCGTAAGCGTCGAATGGTCAAGGCGTGGTTTGCCGGTCGCATGCAGTGGTCGCATGCCACGCGCTTCATCAACAGAAACCCACATATTTGTAACTGCGTGCCCCGCCACACCCGGCCGCGGACGGACCGATGTGTGAATTGTTTACAAACGATCATCCCAGGCGCGAAAGAATGTAGTCGTTGCGCGAGGCTAGCGCGCTCTAGCGGATACAATCGTAACCGAACCGTTTTGACAAATCCCCTGTACGATAAGTGAACGGGAATGCGGTTGCCAATGAGAAAAACCGCACGTACGCTACGCGGGAAACGAGTTCGTCTCAAAATACGAGTATATTGCCGACTAGCAGGCTGCGAACGTCGTCGGATCGTAGACAACATGCGTACGATTTTTCTTTTCCATAACTTACCTCGGAATCGAGATGCCCCTTGGACGCCATCTTGTCAACAATGATGGCCGCCCTCGCTCCGCTGGATAAAAGCGCCAACTACCTGTTCCCTTTGGCGTTTCGCAGCGCCGAATTCGGGGCCCCTTCGCGAACGGTCGGTAAGAAAGTTCGTTCGGTGACAACACCCAGAAAGTGCGTCCGCACTTCACCTAGCGTTAATCGATTATTCTCTATGGGTCTACGTGCCTTCGTGTCGCTTTAGGCACGAAACAAAACAAAACTACAAGAGCGTCTCACCGGGCGGTGCGTCGCCCCTGACGCGTTCGAGCCACGTTCTTTTTTTTTCAATCGCTTTCCACGCTTATCTTACGATACGATAGAACTGAGCTGAATTCCTCTGTTCCGGCGAGGGCCCGAAACGTGCAGGGGGAAAGAATCAACAGGCGAGAAAAGTTTGTAGTTTTTTTGTTTGTTAGGTGTATACTCGCGAAAGACTCACGACACTGTGACACACGCCGTGACGATACTACACTGTGTAACGTTGCTTTCCCCCTACTGCTCGCGCCGTACGATCGGCGACCGCTACCCCCCCTCCTCCCTGGCCCGCTGCGATACCCGCTGCTCAGGAGAACGGCGCGTGTGTCGTCACAATCGAACGTGGTTTTACGTTAAATCGTATATACGGATATACCGAGGTGATACGGAGTGTGGAGATGTAGGTATAGCTGCTATGGTTAGACGAATGCGTACGGGAGTTGCTTCGACGCATCTCCACGACCCAACAAGTCCCGCCGGCAGCGCCCCCACCGCCGTCCCGCTCTACGCGGTTGTACGGCGTAGAGTGGGAGAGACCGTGGACACTTATTTCCTAAGCGTTTCATAACCTCATTGTCGAACGATACTTGGAAATAAAAGGTGTCTCAAAATGACCCGACATTTTTGTTTATTGATAACACGTATTTATTATTCGAGAAGTACGAATATTTTTGTTTTAATACAAGGTACAAACATGGAGGTTATGTGTGGAACGCAATATCCGATAAATGACCACCTCGTCCCTGTTTGCAAACGTTCACTCTTCGGACGAAATTTTCAATAACATTTTGGCATAATTGGGGACTAATTTCATTAAGGGGTTAGGCCACAGTAACGGGTATAAAATCATGTGCGAATTTAACAATTTTTTTCGTATGAAAAAGTGATTCGCTTATAAAATTAATTACACATCTATTTAGAATGAATATCAAGCTGTTAGAAAATATATATATTTTTTTTTCGATGTACAAAATGGCCGACTACTAATATTTTCTTTTGTTATCTTTTTTTGGGCGCTCCGCGGCGTGATATTTAGCATCCACAATTTTTTACCTAGAACAAAAAACAAAAATTCTCGTCAATCTACATTAGAATACCTAGAGAAGTACGTACGGAATTTAAAAAATATTGTTGTATTCAAAAGTTGTAGGTATTTGAACTTAAGAAATGAATTTTCAGTGAAAAATTTCGTTATAACTGCTCATAAACTGCTCATAAAATGAAAAGTTTTCGATTAATCAGAAATTCCGTACGTACTTCTTTGCGAAATGCAATTAGGAACATAACTTTTAAATTTGAAGTATGTCGAGTGAAAATTTGCTGAAGTTATTTGTCACGCCAATTGGAAAAAAGCTGCTTCTAGAAGTTTCGAGTAGTCGGCCATTTTGGACATAGAAAAAAAAATCTAACAGCTTGATATTATAGTAAATAAATCTGTAAATAATTTTACGAGTGAATCACATTTTTAGACGAAAAAAATGGTTAAATTCGCGCATGATTTTATACCCGTTACTGTGGCCTAACCCCTTAAAGGGTCTTCTCACTTTAGACGCTAAAAAGGCTATTTTCATGATTTTTTGATACGTTTATATTATAGATATTGATATAAAAGTTGTTACACTTAATAAATACACTTTCGAAATACATTTTAAAAAAATTGTATGTATTTATGTAACCCAAACAAACTTCATTACAAACCCAAACAGCTTATTGATAAAATCTTCGAAACCACTGAACCGATCCTTATGAAATTTTAACCACATATTCTTTATAACTATAGCTATGGGGCCGTCCATAAATTACGTCATTTTAAAATAGGGGGGGGGGGTCTAGGCATTGGATGACAGTAACGATAATTACATTATGACCATAGGAAGGATAGGATGATTTCGGGGGGGGGGGGCAAAAATCGATGACGTAATATATGGACGGCCCCTATAGCGCATATCAAGGTTTTATTTTTCATTTTGATATTTACTATTTTTTTGCCAAAAACGGTGAAAAAAACACGTTTTATTTGCTTTTTCGAAAAATGTCCGCCATTTTGTTATTTTTGCATATATCAAAAATCGCATGATATGCGCTATATCCATTAATATACTGAATCTAAAACCGCCTGATTTTTTTGTTTCGGATAATCCATCTCCGAAATTTCATCAACAGCGCTGACTACAATTTTTTTAGGACATTTTTTAAACTACCATTTTCGTCTATAAATAGTGACTTAAATAAATATTTTTTTTTTTATAATGTATGTCGAAAGTGTATTTATTAAGTATCACAACTTTTATATAAATATCTATAATATAAACCTATAAAAAAAATCATGAAAATAGTCTTTTTTAGCGTCTAAAGTGAGAAGACCCCTTAAGGCTTTTTTCGGAGATTTTAGAATAGTATTAGTAGTTATAACGTTTGACGCCTCAAGCTTTTAAAATATATATTTCATATTTTTAAAATACCTACGTACTTTAAGTACCTTTTAAGTACGTGCACCTATGATGAGTCACCAAGGAAGAGATACTTTTGTAGGTATACTGCTTTGATTTTGGATTCCACTGAATGATATTTTTTACTTTTTGGTAGAGTACCTTTTAAATAAAAGCTTGTTTTTTTAAGTTCGTTTACGTTTATTTCATTTTATACTTTTTAGTATCAGAACTTGTTCATTTATTTGCCATGCCAGACCCCTATGCCATTCAGACATCGGCGTAATAAAAAAAACCTTGCCTGAGGTTATAAAAGTTCCGCGGGAAACTTCATAACAGTGTAATTATAAATAGTGCTCAAGTGAACAAAGTTAATGAGCCCTAACTCGATTGTCCTACCATTTGCCATTAGGAAATTCCAGTTCCCACCTCCCACCACCATTACCAGACTCTCGTTATCACGTGTAATGAAAAGTGTTCATGATAACAAAACAAATAAGCACAAACTCGGCTGTCCTAGCATATGCTATTAAGGAGTTGCATTGCCCACGTTCCACCTCCATCATCAGATCAGCTCCATGATACCATATTATCGCATTGTCACCGAAGTTACATACTTATGCCAAATTTCAGCTCAATCGGATGCCAGCAAGTGCTTGAAAAATGGATTACAATTTTTGAACCGGAAAAAAAGACGTAGGAATACGTTATTATTAAGTAGGTTTATATTATACTAGCTTTTGCCCGCGGCTTCGCCCGCGTGGATGTCGGAAAATATCCCACGGGAACATACTACCGTGATTAAAAGTACCCCATTTGTTAATCTAGGTAAACAATGTCTTCTCGCACTGCTTATATAGTATCCGAGGAGCGGCGCGCGGATTGATATATGATTGATGGAGGATAAAATCTCTAAAACCTAATAATATAACCTAATAACGGGACGGAAAATTACCTACTTAAATGCCAAATATGAAGGCAACTTTAAAGTGAAAATATTAAATCCTCTTTATTCTCTATCCTGTGAGAATTAGAAAAAAATAGTTACGTAAATAATCCCCGTTAACCACCCCCCCCTAAACCCCTTGATGACAAACTTTATTACATAGGCAAGTATTTGTGTCAAGTTTCAAATAAGATCAAAGAAGATGTTTCAAAGAAGATAAGCCCCGCGATAAAATCCTCCCCTGTAAAAATGACTATCCCTTTTCAACCCGTTAGGGGTCGATTTTCGAAAAACCCTGATCCACGTTATTCTTTATTTTTGTTCTCAAGCATAAATACTGAGTTTCGAGTTAATCGAATCGCGCGTTAAAATTCTTCCATACAAACTTTGATACCCCCAAATCCCCTCTTAGGGGGTAGTTTAGGAAAAATAAAAGTGACAAAGTTTATAATTTACTTTATAATTTATTTGTGTTGAGTTTTCAAGTATATTAACTCAAGGAATAAGATTTTTCATACAAACTTTCACCCCCAATTTAACTCTCTTAGGGGTTGAATTTCGAAAAAATCCTTCCTTATTCCTTGTCTACATTATAAAGGGAACCTTTGTGCAAAATTTCAGCTTTCTAGGTCCAAGGGTTTGGGCTGGGCGTTGATGAGTCAGTCAGTCAGTCAGGACTTCTCTTTTTATTTATATAGATATATTGATATAAAAGTTGTTACACTTAATAAATACACTTTCTAAATACGGTAAAAAAATTATTTATTCAAGTCACTATTTATAGACGAAAATGGTAGTTAAAAAAATATCCTGAAAGAACAATTCTGGAAGTGAAAAATGTCGTCCGATAATTGTTCATAACATATGAACTAAATAATATTAAAAAATTTGATAAAAATTAAATAAAATTAAATGAACAAAAAAATCCTACGTACTTCCATAAACAATGGATTTTTCAAGATATATTCAACATTTCAAGTGAATCAGTTGAAAATTGTCTGAGTCATGTTTCCGGCCAACTTAAAAAATGCAGTTTTGCGATAAACGCTGCACAGCCGCCATTCTGAAATGAATCGCTTCAAAAAAAAATTGTATTAGGTGCGCAACTAAGTTCTCGCTGTTTTTTTAATGAAAATGCCACTTTATTGTGAAAAAATGGTTACAAATTAATAATTCAAAATATTGCCCATCGCTAGCGACAACTTTTTCCGATCTTTCTGGTAGAGCTCGAATAACGTTACGGTAGAAGTGTTTGTCTTTTGAGGCTATCCACGAATCAAGCCATTTTGAGATGTCTTCATATGAGCGGAACTGCTGATTAGCCAGACCATGTGCCATCGAACGGAACAAGTAATAATCGGACGGCGCAATATCTGGGGAATATGGCGGGTGAGGTAGGACTTCCCATTTGAGCGTTTCTAAGTAGGTTTTAACGGGTTTGGCAACGTGAGGCCGAGCATTGTCATGCTGTAAAATCACTTTTTCGTGCCTCTGATCGTATTGTGGCGGCTTTTCGCGCAGTGCTCGGCTCAATCGCATCAATTGGGTTCGATACCGTTCCCCAGTGATGGTTTCGTTCGGTTTCAACAGCTCATAATAAATAACACCGCCCTAGTCCCACCAAATACACAGCAAAACCTTCGCAGCGTGAATATTCAGCCGAGCCGACGACGTAGAAGCATGACCGGGCAGTCCCCATGATTTTGTTCTCTTTGGGTTGCTGTAATGAATCCATTTTTCATCACCCGTAACGATGCGATGAAGAAAACCCTTCCTTTTTTGCCACTGGAGCAGTTGTTCACAGGCGAAAAAACGACGCTCAACGTCTCTCGGCTTCAAATCATAAGGAACCCAAGTTCCTTGTTTTTTTATCATTCCCAACGCATGCAATCGCTTGGAAATGGCTTGGCGGGTAACTCCTAATGCTGAAGCAAGCTCTTTTTGCGTTTGGCACGGATCCTCATCGAGCAATGCCTCCAATTCAGCGTCTTCGAAGGTTTTTGGCCTTCCTTCGCGTGAACGGTCGTCAACATCGAAATCACCGTCTTTGAAGCGACGGAACCAATCACGGCACGTTGTTTCGCTTAGAGCAGCATCTTCGTAAACTTCTTGGAGTTCTCGATGCGCTTCAGCCGCCGTTTTCTTCGAATGAAAGAAGAAAAGCAACACTTCCCGCAAATGACGATTATTTGGCACAAAATCAGACATTTTCACACAACCAAAAGTATACGACGCAAAAACAAAATCACTAATGTGTCAAAGCGGTTTGTTTACCATATGTCTAAGCTTGGTTCATGACGTTTTGGTTATGTCACAATCGACCAGCACTTACTAGTGGAGCCATCTCTTGAAAAACAGCGGGAACTTAGTTGCGCACCTAATATATAGTGACTGATATGTATGATAAACACCCTTTTTTGTAATCTCGATTTAAATTGTAGTTTTTCTGGAAATAAAATCCCCAAAAAGCCTATTTTTTCGGCCTCTAGACTGGCCTAAGGCCTTAAATAAAAGCTTGTAAAAAAAAGCTTACTCAATGTAAAAATATTAAATAAGACTTGAATTGTTGAATAAAATAGATGTTAATAAAAAATGTATACTTTTGCTTTTTACGTAGACCATCAACGTTGAGTGTAAAAATAGGATCAGTATAGAGATAAGATTTAGAAAAATATATAGTTTGGTCACACCAAATTGGCTGTTTAGCTGTGTTATTATTCGCAATCTCAACGTGAATCTGTTCAGGAGGCTCCACCGAGTGGAGGATTTGATTTTTTGGTCCCTCGTGATCAAGATTTGTTCGATAAACGTGGGCTGAATAAAGGCTAGATATATATATATATATGGTAAGGCTGTACACCACCACCGACCCTAAAGGTCCGAAGGGTCTTCACTAATTCAGAACGAATTAACCTCTGGTGAAAACACACTGTGAGCGCCAACTCCACATCGTTGCACGCAGTCTCTGCTCTGCGTTACTTAATGTATTATGTAAAGTGAAATTCGACTTCTCGATTAACTGCTATCAGGAGGATCTTCTCTGTCTCATGTTTACTGGAATTGCCTCGTTTTCCGTGATCCTCGGAGACCAGATCTCCCTGTTTCTTTTCTCTCATTACTTTTCTTCGTTTTCTATGTTATTTTTATTTTATTTCACTGCGTATTATTTTTCATTTTGTGCTTCGATGTCTTGTTTTCATTATTTTGATTATTTTTATATAGCTTTTGCATTACATAGAGTGACCTATTTTTGTTTTTGTATCGAGTTTTTCTTTTCTTTTTGTATTTTTTCCCTGTAAGGTGTATGAAATATGAGGATTGCGTGCTGGAGGACCCTGCTTAGTCCTAGTACCTAATAAATCCATCTATCTATCTCTCTCTACCTCTGCTTCTCTGACAACCACGTATATGGGACATTTTTACCTTTTTTTTTATTGAGGCCAATAGATTGTTATTAACGGTACGTAATATAACATATGTCTAAAAATTGACGAAGTTACACCTATTTTAGTGGAACGGTGTATAAAGTTAAGGGGATATACCAGTGTGAACGCTGAAAATTTGGGTGATTTTCGGAATTTTTTTGGAAGACAAGTACTCAATTAAATGTTTCGGAAAAATAAGAATATATTTGACTATATTTGACCTATATTTCATCATTTTTTCATAGAAAAATATTGACATCCAAGCGACTTATGCACTGCCTTCGGAGGCGCAAAAAAAAAAGTTCCTCCACTGCTGACATCATTCCGGCCGATTGAGTAGCTGAAACCGAAAAAGGAAAAAATGTCGTTTAACTGGAAGGTATTTCCTGTACAATGACGCAGGATTTTCGTAAAATATCAAAATCTAACAAAATGGCGTAGTTATGAAAAAAGTCTGTTTTCTTGCCTAAAAATGGTCGTTTTTTGAAATGCCAAATCGTCAATTTTCATCCAATCAAAAATATCCTACGTTATTGTAAATATATTCAAGAGTATTCAGTTCAAATATCAAGTCAATCGGATAATTGCTCATTGAGTTACAATGTCAGCAAATTTGAAAAATCTAATTTCGAGAAAAACGCGTTTAAAGATTTAATGATCGATTTTTGCAAGATAAAATGATAGAGATTTTTTTAATGTGTCACACTGGTATAGCACCTTAAAGTTTGTTTGGGTTCCATGAATACATAAACATTTTTTTTAATGTATTTCGAAAGTGTATTTATTAAGTGCAAGAACTTTTATATCAATATCTATAATATAAACGTATCAAAAAAATTCATGAAAATAGCCTCTTTTTAGCGTCTAAAGTGAGAAGACCCCTTAAGCTAAGACGCAAATAAGTTTTGAGTTACCAATTATTGTCTGGTTGAACATTATAAACGAGTTTGTACATAATTTTGGCAAATTTTACAAAAATCATACTTACCATTATAACTCGAAATCATTAAACTTTGGACTAAGGCAACCTAGGTTAGATATCTTCCTAACGAGGTGACCTGTCACCCCCTCAAGGCTTTGCATCGACCTTCCTAACACCCTGTATAATGAGTATTATATACTCATTACTCTATCGTAATTCTTTAAAATGCGATAGGACAAGGTCACCAAATACTAAACATCAATTTGATTCTGAATTGCCCTTTAAAATTAAGCGCCCTTTAAAGTTGAGTCAGAATGGGTGAAATTTGACGTAATATTAATTGCAATTAAGCATTAGTATTCGGTCATAATGAAACGTGAAAAATTCTCCTCCTAGAACTCAACACGATGAAGCATTCCTCCGTCACGTCGTTGGAATTTCACGTTATACGAAGCTCACAGTAGTGCAGAGTAAAACTCGGTTACAACCCGAGTAATAATCGTCGCATAAGTCACCACATTGTAGTACACCGGGAATTACTATGACAACCAAGAACGCATTTGCATAAGCTTAGAGCCCAAAAAACAGGTCGATAAAAAAAATCTGTTGAGAGAATTCTAATGTCGAGGAAGGGATTTTACAAACAAGTAATGTAATGTATGTGACATTTAATTTACTTTTCTTTCAAAAAATTCCCGAAAATCACCCAAATCTTTAGAGTTTATACTGGTATAGATGGTATAAATGCGTTTTTATCGAAACAACGTTTTTCGACGGCTTGTTGATAAAATCTTCGAAACTACTGAACCGATCCTTATGAAATTTTAACCACATATTCTTTACAACTATAGCTATAGCGCATATCAAGGATTTTTTTCAATTTTGTAATTGACTATTTTTTGCCAGAAACGGTGCAAAAAAGGTTCTTTTTGTTTTTCGAAAAATTTCCGCCATTTTGTTATTTTTGCATATATAAAAAATCGTATGATATGCGCTATAGCCATTGACATACTAAATCTCAAACCGTCTGATTTTTTTTGTTTCGAATGATCCATCCCCGAGATTTCATCAACAGCGCAGACCTACAATTTGTTTAGGAATTTTTTAAACTACCATTTTCGTCTAAAATAGTGACTTGGATAAGTAATTTTTTTCAAATGTATTTCGAAAGTGTAACTACTTTTATATCAATATCTATAATATAAACCTATCAAACATATTCATGAAAAAGCCTTTTTAGCGTCTAAAGTGAGAAGACCCCTTAATGTGTATTCAATCGACAAACACCAATACAATCGTCCACTGTCGTCGAATGTCCATAAGGGGCCGTCCATTAATCACGTGAGGCTCAAATAGGGGGGGGGGGGGGTTGAATAACATCACGATTGATCACGTTAGGGGGGGGGGGGGGGGGGGTGTTGTGACATATCACGTGTATTTTTTTGTGTAACTGCGTGAACCGGAGAGCATCCGCTGTGAGCCATTGAACCGGCAAGTTGTGCCCAGGGAGCTGGCACCTTTTGCAATTTTTGCTACGTAAAATGACCGCATTTTTAGTGTCGTACTCTGCCACTCGCAGCGCTAGTCATACTCTTACAACCTGATGCGTGCGCAGGGGCTATGTATATAATACGGTCGCTATGCACGCCGTGCGGGCCTCGCGCCTACGCAATAAGAATATTGTAAGATAACTGCTAGCGCCATAGGGAGAGGTAGAACTAAAAGAGGGGTCGAAAATACCAGCGTTTGTATACCGGTAGGGAATAGAAGGTTTCAACCCCCTGGTTGTGCCTAAAAAGTAACCTAAACAACAGTTTTTAGGTCTATTTAATTTCGACTTGCCACCTACTTAAAGTGAACTGCCTACATCTCATTCACTAAAGGCTTGTCCACTTGTTACTGTAGAAAACTCGCAAATGAGCCCCTGGTCCTAGGACAATGCCATTTAAATATATTGACAATATAAATTATTTTACTTTTGACAATCAAATACCGTACTCCGTATTGGTTGTGTCTGACATTTCTTAACACAATAAAATACATGTGATGTAGGCGTGGGGGGGGGGGGGTGGCTGGAAACCTCACCACATATCACCACGGGGGAGGGGGGCTCAGAAAGTGGCCTAAAAAACCTCACGTGATTAATGGACGACCCCTAAGTGAATATCTATAAGTCGAATATCCATAAGTCGAATATTCATAAGTACGAATATCTATAAGTATGGATATCCATAAGTCCAATATTCATAAGTGAGTATAGAGTAGAAATGAATGCCAAAATGGCGGGAGGTAGAGATAAGTGAGTTTGTTTGGGTTCTCTTCTATACTCACTTTTCCACTACCTTCCCGCCATTTCTGGCACTCATTTCTACTCTATACTCACTTATGGATATTCACTTATGGATATTCGACTTATGGGTATTTACTTATGGATATTCACTTACGAATATTGGCACTTATGGAAATTCGACTTATGGATATTCTACCCCAAACCAATCATCTGTACCCACACAAGTAACTAAATGGGACGTGTTGAATAATTAAAAACTTGTCAAACAATAAAAATATCTCTTATGCTAATGCTATTTAAAAAAATAGCATTAACATAAGAGGTAAACGAGTTAGTACCTAATTTTGGGAAATTTTCCAAAAATCACACTTACCATGATAACTCGAAATCCTTATACTTTGGACTAAGGTAACCTAGGTTAGATATGTTCCTAACGCGGTGACCTATCACCCCCTTAAGGCTTCGCATCGACCTTTCTAGCACCATGTATAAGAAAAATAAACTTTCAATTTTAAATTAGACGGATAAAAAAAATTACCTCCGATAATTAAAAAGCCCATGAATTTTTCCACGTCAATGGTTGTCGTTTTATTTCGTCATGAATTTTTCGTCACCCGATGCAGGGAAATACTCTGCTCGAGGAGAATTTCAACGGGCAACAAAATCCTCACGATGCAATTGGAACGATTGAAGAGAATAGAAAAAAAAATCGAATGGTACGCGATGGAATTGCTTTGACGGTAAATCCGAATGGAAACCCTGGTATTAAACATGCGAGCCCATTGGATTGACAATGCGTTTCACACTTCTACGATAATTTAATTGACAAAAGTGATGGAACGAGATTGTATATGGCACGCTCTGAACAAGGGCAAGGCACATTTCGAGTTAAGGGGTTAGGCCACAGTAACGGGCATAAAATCATGTGCGAATTTAACCATTTTTTTCCTATGAAAAAGTGATTCGCTCCTAAAATTAATTACACATCTATTTAGTATCAATATCAAGCTGTTAGAAAATATATATATATTTTTTTTCGATATACAAAATGGCCGAGTACTAATATTTTCTTTTGTTATCTTTAGGCGCTCCGCGGCGTGACATTTAGCATCCACAATTTTTGACCTAGAACAAAAAACAAAAATTATCGTCAATCTACATTAGAATACGTAGATAAGTACGTACGGAATTTAAAAAATATTGCTTTATTCAAAAGTTGTAGGTATCTGAACTTAAGATGTGAATTTTCAGTGAAAAATTTCGTTATAACTGCTCATAAACTGCTCATAAAATGAAAAGTTTCCGATTAATCAGAAATTCCGGACGTATTTCTTTGCGAAATGCAATTAGGAACATAACTTTTAAATTTGAAGTAAATCGAGTGAAAATTGTTGAAGTTATTTGTCACGCCAATTGGAAAAAAGCTATTTCGAGAAGTTTCGAGTAGGCGGCCATTTTGTACATCGAAAAAAAATATATACATTTTCTAACAGCTTGATATTCATACTAACAAGGAACATCCCTCAGGTGACACGCTTCGATTTTGTTGAAATTTGGATATGTTATAAAGCACCGAAAAGTAAGCGATTCGTATTTTTTTTTATCGGCGGAAAAACGGTTTTAAGGGGTGAAAGCACCCCTTAATATAGGGGTGGTTCACCGCTTAATATAGGGGTGGTTCACCCCTTAATTTTTTTTTGCAATTCCTTATAGTGGATTTTTCATTGCTTCGGATTACAAGAATTTTCGTTTTTGTTTCATTAAAATCGGTGGAGTCTTTGTGTGTGAAACTGCTATATTACCCCAAAAGATGCCTTTTTTAGGGGTGGTTTCACCCCTCAAAACCGTTTTTCCGCCGATAAAAAAAATACGTACCGCTCACTTTTCGGTGCTTTATAACATATCCAAATTTCAACAAAATCGAAGGGTGTCACCTGAGGGATGTTCCTTGTAAGTAGATGTGTAATTAATTTTATGAGTGAATCACTTTTTCAGACGAAAAAAAATTGTTAAATTCGCCCATGATTTTATACCCGTTACTGTGGCAAAACCCCTTAAGAGGAAATGCGTTTCAAATGAATTTGCAGTGAAATAGTCTGGAATAGCTTTTGGAATAATGAAAAACACATTTAATTTCAGTAAGAATTTTTCGTCAGTATGTCAAAAGCGAGCCACTCTCATGGAAAACTAAACGCAATTTATTGTGCATGGCTTTTTTCGGGGATAATGTTGGAGATCATGGACTTATAAGGGTGATTATTTCTTTTGACAGCTAGCTAAGTAGCTGTCAGATTAATCTTTGTTTATACAATTCTATGCAATTTTGTAAATATTCACGAAAATACATAATAGTATTTCAATAACAAGAGCATTACAATTAAAATATTATGTTTATACCTGCTATGAAATAGTCTACATTTTCGCGTGTATCAATTATCTTAAAAAAATACATTCATGAACATTTTCAAATAACAAAACATTTAAAAAGCCATTTGAAATTAATTGGTATGTTATAATAACATCTATTTTCTAGTGTCTTTTCGAATGTTTTGTTATCAAAATTTTCTTATGAATGTATTTTTTACGATGATTAATAAAACATACAAAGAAACATAATTGATAAAACACATACTATTTTTATTGTAATTCTCTTTTCATCGAAATACTGTTATTGATTTTCGTCAATATTTACAAAATTGTACAGAATTGTATGTAGCAAATATGAATATGCTGTCTTATATGGGGGTAAATTAAAATGGCTGTGCACTTCGACTTGGCTTAAGGGGTTACCCCCACTTGCGATTTTGAAAAAATCGATTTTTTTTATTGCATTTTTTTGAAGTATAAGTATCTGAGAATATGTCCTGAAAATTTCAAGTCGATCCGAACAAAATTGACTGAGATATGAGCGTTGAAAGAGAAACTTTAAACGCGTTTTTCTCAAAATGGCATTTCTGAAGTCGGTGACCAAGATTACTCGAACACTAATGAACCGATCGTCTTGAAATTTTGCAGGCTTATTTAATACATAAAAATGTAGTCTTTAATCGTTCGATTTTTTTTCGAAAAAAATGGCCGTTTTATAGCCAAAAAACGGCCGTTTTTTTTCGTTAAAATCGAACCATTAACTTTGACCGTCCGCCATTTTGTGAAAAATGAATCTTTTTTTAAATCCTTCGATTAAAGACTAGTTCATACTTATATTTGACTAAATCCCTCCGCATTTTTTTTCAGATGATCCACTTCGCCGCAATGTTGGTCACCGCAAACCGTGTATATAATAACATTATTTCATTGACGGCCATTTGCCACTAAACAATGTAATATTTTTCAATAAAAAAATTACTGAAAGTTCTTCAAGATGTGTTCTTTAAGATGGTAAATTGATCGATTGAAAAAGTTTTGTAGTTTTCCTTAAAAAAAATTAATGAAAAAGGCCTTTTTTGCGCTACAAGTGGGGGTAACGCCTTAACACGGTATTAATATAACGAGATATTTAGGCAGCTATACTCCGCTTTCATCGTACGTTTATCCCAGGATATCTCAGTATACCAAACGGCTCGTAGGAGAATTTTGCGGAATTCGACGAGTCTCTCGCGAGTATGTACAAATTTTCTCGTCTATTTAACTTTTTATCGAAATCTTATTACCAGTTGAACACGCGTAATTCACTGCTTTGGGAGTGATTAATTGTTTTTCTATATCCACACGAATATACGGGCTGTGAAAAACTCAGAGCAATTGACTTTTTTACTCAATTCAAATTCGACTAATGTAATTTCATTAAGGCTTTAGGCCACAGTAACGGGTGTAGAATAATGGGCGAATTTTACCATTTTTTTTCGTATGAAAAAGTGATTCACTCATAAAATTAATTACACATCTATTTAGTATGAATATTAAGCTATTGGAAAATATAATTTTTTTTCGTTGTTCAAAATGGTCGACTACTAATATTTTCGTTTGTTATCTTTTTTTTTAGGCGCTCTGCGGCGTGACATTTAGCATCCACAATTTTTTACCTAGAACAAAAAACAAAAATTCTCGTCAATCTACATTACAATAGCTAGAGCAGTACGTCCGGAATTAAAAAAATATTGTTTTATTCAAAAGTTGTAGGTATTTGAACTTAGGAAATGAATTTTCAGTGAAAAATTTCGTTATAACTGCTCATTAAATGAAAAGTTTCCGATAAATCAGAAATTCCGTACGTACTTCTCTGCAAAATGCAATTAGGAACATAACTTTTAAATTTGAAGTAAATCGAGTGAAAATTGTTGAAGTTATTTGTCACGCCAATTGGAAAAAAACTGTTTCGAGAAGTTTCGAGTAGCCGGCCATTTTGTACATCGGAAAAAAAAATTCTAACAGCTTGATATTCATACTAAATAGATGTGTAATTAATTTTATGAGTGAACCACTTTTTCATACGAAAAAAAAACTTGTTAAATTCGCACATGATTTTATAATGGTTACTGTGGCCTAAGGTCTTAAAAATAGTCCTCAATATCCATTTCTTCAGTCGTATGGACCATTTTGGATTCTTTTTCTTAATCAAACTTGATTTAATTAGTTTTGAGTTAATTTTTTCATTCATTCGGCTAGGCAGCTTCATTTTAAATCATATCGCCTTGTCAACATAAACCTGTGTCTGTGTAGTTCACACAACCTTGCGTTTGTATAATATATTTGTATAATATATATTATTAGCTATGAAACTGAATACAATTATTAGAGACGTCTAAATATAATTTTCATTAATTAAATCTGATAAAAATACTCATCAAAATTCCAATCATGTCGAGAATTTTGCCTCCGGTCGATTGCCAATGCACTTTTCCCCCCTTGAAGCGACGTCTTCGTCTTTACGTATGATTTTGATTCATATTTTTCATCCGGTATTTCGAAATTTTCATTGTATACTTTAAAACGGGGTTCAAATGACATTCAGAGTAACTTTGACAGTTTTTGGGGCTACTTTAACAGAGCGCCAAAATACGGTTTTGACTTATTATTTTTCAACTTTTTCCTATTGTTGCTAAAATTTGTTGTTCAAGTTTATTAAATTCATGTACTTAAATAAATGTTTAAAATAAATTAAATTAATGATTTGCCGGTCAAGTTTATTAAATTTATGTGGTCAAATAAATGTTTAAATTAAATTAAATTAATGATTAAATAAAATAAATGTTGCTCAAGTTGATTTTGATCTCAATGATAATTAGAAAACTGATCAAGTGCCTATAATAGGACCCTAGGTGCTTGATATTTTTATGTACAATGTTTCCTCAAGGCGGGAGCCTGAATTGGAAGGTCCGAAAAATCGTCTTTTCTTTAATTGCTTAAATCGATAGATAAACTATCCAAGAATATATTTTCAAAGATACGAGGCCAAAAGCGGAGAAGCGATTGATATTTGATATCGATATTTCCTCCCATTGAAAACTTTGAAGCGCGTTTTCTCCAGTTTTCATTTTCACGATTTTTCCAAATTGGCGGGCGTGATAGCAAAAAAACTAGATGACCTATTGAATCAAACCAAAGTTTATTTTCTTCAGTATGAAAGGCTCTTCTACGTGGACTAAAAAACTCGTTGAAAACTTCTTTTTAAATAATTTTTATAGCACGTTAAATTGTTTTTTCAAACACATTTTTTCAACTTTGCGAAAAGTTATAATTTCACGATTTTTTCAGCTTTTTCTTAGTTCACCCAGAAAAAAAATATATGACAATTGAAAATGTTATTGGTTTATTTGGTTCAGTCAAGAATTACGAGCTGCATCTTTCCCGCCGATTGGGGACTGCAATGGCGAGACGCACATGGAATAGACTGATAAATCTGCAGTCATTTCTTGGTTCATGTTGACATTTTTTTTAATACTTCAAACATACGTGAAAAGATACCTCAATGTTTACTGGGCTCACTTGTTTTTTTCCCTTCTAAAAAAATTCGCGAAAAACGCTTTTTTGGACATTCTAATTCAGTCTTAAAGATGACAATTTGATTGTAAAAAAATCGTTGTTTTTCATTTAATTCCACTTAAAATGCATGAAATATTTAATTTTCTTTTCAAAATAATATCAAAGTAACCCTTAATTTTTGTCATAAGTTGCATTTCCATGCCTTGTCAAAGAAACCCCACACTCAAGGTTACTGTGACACTTAAAAAATATATATATAAAATTGTGGGGTGTGTTGGGGCTTGACTTTCTTATACATTTGATAGCCAAAGGATACAGTGTTTTATTGAAGCAAAAAAAGTTGGAATTTATGATGTTAAAAAAAGTTACGTATAAAATACTTCCATAATTTGTTTAAAGTGTTTTACGGTATGCGTCAAATTCGCTGCTCCTTTCGAAAGTCGGTTAATTTCGAATTGGCAATAACGTCGATACGTTTTGTTCGTGTAGCTGGTGAGTTTCGTACCGTCACTCCAACAGTTTGCTGCTTTCCCTGTAAGCCAGGCCAAGCTCGATCGATGAACGGGGATGTGGGTCAGGCATACGCCCGAGAACGACCCCTCTAGGATTTTCCTCCCGGCCAACCCTATTTTTTATATATTTTACCCTATTTGAGTCATATTTTCATATTTATATCTTCCTAATCAAACATTAGTCACGTCATGTATATACACATATATTTCGAAACCTCATTATACAATAATGATGACATATAAGAACAATGTGTATGTGCATGTAAAATTGATAGATATTTGTTGTTTATAAAAACGTGATTTCCATAAAAGATCAGTCTTTTTTGTCGTTTCGCAAATCAGCATACAAATCCGTACTCAAATTGTCTTTAGTGTCCAATTTATTTTGACTTCAATGCAAAATAAATTACCCAGGGCCAAAAAAAAATGGAAATTTGCTGCCGATAATTAAAAAGCAGAATTGTCGATATAAATCGTAGCGAAATTAATGACGCTTGAATGGGTGCGGAAAACTTTAGAGACGTTTTTACTAAAACAATATTTTTCACATTGGCTTGCGGCGTAGATGGCAATTTTTTTATGCGATTTATTTCAATTTTTCACAGCATATTCTGGACTAAAATTTCCTTGGAAATAAGGAGGAATTCCCTACCATGTTGAAAATTCACGATTTTTTTAATAACACTTTTTTTCTCAACACTTGCCATTTCTGTAAAAAAACGATATTTCAAAAAAAAATGTTTTTTTTTATCTATAATCATGCGAATTTTGAAAAAAGCTGGTCTTTTGTTTAAGGGGCTATACCAGTGTGACACTTTCAAAATATCGATTTTTTTGCCTTTTTTGATAGTTTATACTTTCAAGAATATCATTATCATTTATATCATTTATATCAATATCATTTTATCTCGCAAAAATCGATAGTTAAATCTTTAAACGTGTTTTTCTCGAAATGAGATTTTTCAAATTTGCTGATATTGTAACTCAAAGAGTAATTATCCTATTGACTTGAAATTTGAACTGAGCACTCTTGAATATATTTACTCTACAACGACGTAGGATATTTTTGATTGCACGAAAATTGACGATTTGGCATTGAAAAAAAAATGACCATTTTATAGGCAAGAAAACAGACTTTCTTCATAATTACGCCATTTTGTTAGATTATGATATTTTCCAAAAATCCTACGTCATTGTACAGAAAATACCTTCCAGTTTAACGACATTTTTTTCTTTTTCGGTTTCAGCTACTCAATCGGCCGGAATCATGTCAGCAGAGGAGGAACTTTTTTTTGGCGTATTTTTCTATGAAAAAATTATATAATAGGGGTCAAATATAGCCAAATATATTCTCAATTTCCCAAAACATTTAATTGAATACTTTTCTTCCAAAAAATTCCCGCAAATCACCCAAATTTTCAGCGTTCACACTGGTATAGCCCCTTAAGGTCGCAAATTTTGATGGCCGGGAAAGGAAATTTGAAAAATCGTTTCACACGCACTGTGACATGTACAATAAATTTCAATAAATCCTCAAAATATACATGATGCAATAGAAAAATCCTCAAAATCACCTATTTTTCGGACCCTCGGAGCACGGTCTTACATAGAGGTCTTGAAACGACAGTAGTGGGGGAAGATTCACTTAAAAGTATGTATTGGCATGCTAAAATGAACAAATTAATACATACACGCTTAAAAATATAACGAAACCTATATTAACCGCGTGCAAAACTCAAGCGACTATGATAAAAGTGATTCACATTTTGTTCTTTGTATTGCGATGGTAGTTCCGCTGAAAGGGGATTACACCCTTTTTTGAAAGGTGTCTTAATTTGACCCTTTGGTGGCAATAAACTACTAGAATTTTTATTTCTATTTTATGAAATCGATAAGTGCCATAAAAATGCATTTAAATTGTACATTTCAAATTTCCGCGCGAAAACGCTCGCCGCCATGCTGCTTCAGTTCGTGACGTCAGTTGCATAGTAAACATCGACGCTGCGCCAATTGTGAATACGTACATTTTTTTGGTTAAAAGTGAGTTACAATCCCTATCATTGGTGTGTTGTTCCTAAATGTAAGAATACTAGTGTAAAAATACCGGAAAAGTTGTGGATTAAAATGCCACTTGATTTAAATATGAGAAAGACTTGGTTGAAACTTGCGAGAAGAGATCCAAAATCATAGTCCGAAAAAAAAACTCATTTGTTCTTTTTTGAAATACAGATAACTATTTGTAAATTTGCAATTAATTATGAAAAACGAGAACATATAGTTGTTGACGCTTTCTTTCACAGGTTAGAGACTAATAGGTCTACCGCTTTCTTTGTTTACTATGTCAATGACGTCACGTCGGAATCCATTATGGCGGCTACCGTTTCGCATGTTCGTTGTATATATAGAAAAAGTATTTTCTTTTTAAATGAATTATAAAATGTATTTTGTGTTTTTATAAATGAAAACCAACATTATTCGAATGCTCATTGCGAAAACGACCTTATTTATACATTCGTAGTATTTTTCTTATATAGAGTAAAATGCCTCATTGTTACGCTGCGCACTCGGAACCCGAAAGTTCTGGATTGTCACTAAATTAAATTGTCAATAACAGCTATTCAGGCATATCCACCTTTTTTTATACGCGTAACGAGGTTACACGGTTATGCGCACATACGCCTATCCGACGAAACATGTTATGACCGGTTTAGGTTAGTCTCATGACACCCCTCGATCACAGCGACACACAGTGACGACGATAGGAAAGAAAAGCTTGGACACTAAGAGGCCCACTCGCTGCCTATCAAATACGACCGTCGTTTCGAGACCTGTATGTAAGACCGTGCCTCGGAGCAGTGGCGCCTCCTCAGGGCACGTACAAGACCAACATAACCTCACAAATTTTCGAACAGAGTTTTCTCATCGAAGGTAGAGTTTTTTTTAGAAAAAACAAACCATCAGGCTCTGTAGAATTCACTCCCGAGTAGAAATTGTTCTAGCCTGTCGGAGTTACGCCCTAGTAACTGGCTCGCCCAATTGAGTTCATACGAACTGACTAATGGTTGGCTCGCTATGAGCTAGTAATATTGTGAATGTTTTGTTATCCAGCCCTTGTCGAATCTACTTGTCACTGCCCAGCTGATGTTGGTCACAAATGACAAAGTGAGGTTATGTGACTACGTGTAGTTCCATGTAGCGAATGACTCATGGCTGGCTAGCTAACTTGAGTTTTGGATGGCTTTGCAAAAGAAAAACATTCTCGAGTGGGCATAACGCCATGACCTAGCCAACCCTAGCCAACTGCGACTATGCGCCCCTTGGCTAATCACTGCCCAGCCGATCTTGGTCACAAATTACAAAGTGTGGTTATGTAACTACATGTAGTTCCATCGAGCGTTTGGCTCATGGCTGGCTAAGCAACTCGAGTTACAGATGGCGTTGCGAATGCAAGCATTCTCAAGTAGGTATCTCGCCATGACCTAGCCAGCTATGCGGCTGTGCACCCCTTGGCTAATGACTGCCCAGATGACTTGGTCACGAATGATGAAGTGTGGTTATGTGACTACGTGTAATTCTATCGAGCGATTGGCCCATAACTGGCTAAGCAACTTGAGTTACAGATGGCGTTGCGAATGCAAAAATTCTCAAGTTGGTATCTCGCCATGACCTAGTCAGCTAATTGCGGTTGTGCACCCACGGACTTACATACAGGTCTTGATACTGGCTCAAAATTTCAGTGGTCGGGGATGGCCTCTTATTAAAGCACCGACTGTTTCAACTCGTGACCACGAGGATCGCTGCTATAGAGTGATGCAGGCTGTGTGAGAGAGACGGCAATAGATTTCAAAAGTAAACAAAACCCAAACATAACCGCTGATTCACGCGACCACACGTGACGTGCTCTACTTGTAAACTTGTAAAAACGGTGATATTGAAAAATGACCAAGTGGTGTATTGTGCCAACGTGTAAAACAGGCTCTCGGAGTGAAAAATCGAGACGCTCAGTGTTTCGGGTGCCGAGAGACTTGGCGCAATTAAAAAAATGGGAGGCCGCGATACCGGGAGTTGGAAAATTAGAGCCGAGACACGTTGTGTGCGAAAATCATTTCGAACCGAAATATATTCGTCGAGAATGGGCGAAACAGGCGTTGGAGCCGGGATACTGAAAAAAAAATGAAAAATTATTGGGATCATTACAATAAATACTTTCCAGGCTGGAAAACATAAAACAAAGTTAGTGAATTATTTTCATTTATCCTACTCGAGAGTCCATCGCTTAAGGGTCGGAAAAGAGGTGTTTTTTTAAATTTACCAATGCAAACCGTTTCGGAAACTGCAAGGTAGAGATTATTGAAAATGTTTCTTGGGACATGCATTAAAAATTTTCGAAGAGGAAATAAAGAATTGCAAAAGAAGCACTGTTTCTTAAGTATTTGTTTCATTTTCAAGAAATACATCCTGCAAGTGTTTTGGTCTGTATTCCAGTTCGCTCTGGAATAGTTGCCACTTATTTTCCGGTCAATTAAAACAATGCGTAAAGCCTATTTTTTTTAATAATAGCTAAAACATGTTTTTAAAAAACCGAGCGCACAAGGATCGAGCCCCTGAAAACGGCATTACGAAGCTTGCACCGAACCCCTCGACCAACACGAGCTCACATTGACACCTATATAAAAGAACATTCATATTCATTGTACCCACTTGGATAACTATAGTCTTTTGATTATTTCAGGTTTACGATAGAGTTACTTTTAATTGTATTTAGGTGCATCATGCATTTTTGACACTGAATATCATAATTTGCCTACACCAGCCACTTGTACACCTAGGTTAGGTTCCTATGAGTTAACAATCGATTTCCATCTCTCTCGCACAGCCTGCATCACTGTATCGCAGCGACATTCGTGGTCACTAGGCGAAACGACCGGTGCTTCAATCCGAGGACATACCCCCATCACCAGAGTTTCAAGACCTGTAAGTAAGACCGTGTGTAAGACCGTGCCTCGGAGCAGTGGCGCCCCCTCAGGGCACGTACAAGACCAACATAACCTCACAAAGTTTCGAACAGAGTTTTCTCATCGAGGGTAGAGTTTTTTTTTAGAAAAAACAAACCATCAGCTCTGTAGAATTCACTCCTGAGTAGAAATTGTTCTAGCCTGTCGGAGTTACGACCTAGTAACTGGCTCGCCCAATTGAGTTCATACAAACTGACTAATGGTTGGCTCGCTATGAGCTAGTAATGTTGTGAATGTTTTGTTATCCAGCCCTTGTCTAGTCACTGCCCAGCTGATGTTGGTCACAAATGACTAAAGTGAGGTCATGTGCCTACGTGTAGTTCCATCGAGCGAATAACTCATGGCTGCCTAGCTAACTTGAGTTTTGGATGGCTTTGCAAAAGAAAAACATTCTCGAGTGGGCATAACGCCATGACCTAGCCAACCCTAGCTAACTGCGGCTATGCGCCCCTTGGTTACGCAACTACGTGTAGTTCCATCGAGCGTTTGGTTCATGGCTGGCTAAGCAACTTGAGTTACAGATGGCGTTGCGAATGCAAGCATTCTCAAGTAGGTATCTCGTCATGACCTAGCCAGCTATGCGGCTGTGCACCCCTTGGCTAATCACTGCCCAGCTGAGCTTGGTCACGAATGATGAAGTGTGGTTATGTGACTAAGTGTAATTCTATCGAGCGTTTGGTTCATGGCTGGCTAAGCAACTTGAGTTACAGATGGCGTTGCGAATGCAAGCATTCTCAAGTAGGTATCTCGCCATGACCTAGCCAGTTAACTGCGGCTGTGCACCCCTTGGCTGGTCACTGCCCAGCCGATCTTGGTCACAAATGACAAAGTGTGATTATGTGAATACGTGTAGTTCGATCGAGCGCCTGGTTCATGGTTGGTTAAGCAACTTGAGTTGCAGATGATGTTGCGAATGAATAAAATCCTCAAGTCGGTATCTCGCGATGACCTAGCCAACACTTGCTAACTGCGGCCGCACTCGCCGGAATAAATGATCGGACAAATACAATTTAAGGTTATGTAATTCAATGCGATTATCGCTTTCAATGCGAACGCAATTGAGTCATTGATCCGATAATGTTATTTACCTTTGTTAATCTACCCATTTTTCAATAATCTGACATTGTGTAGTGTAACATGTGTAGACGATAAGAAAATTCAGAAATTAAACAAGTAGAACTGGCTCAGTGGACAACGTTACAACTCATCACCCAGAGGTCCCGGGATCGAAACCACGTTACGGCGTAAGCGTTTGTCTGAGATAATTCAAAATTGAACCATTTATATATTTACAGCGCAGATATCATAACCCTAATTAATGAACAACGAAGAATATCGTAAAAGGGTCCAATGATGTAAATAATGTGCCAAAAAATCACGAAAACATAAATATATAGCCGCAAATTTTTTTTTACCTAATCACCACCTAATTTTTCGTTCCCAGTCGCTAGCTGAAGAAACTACGTCCTGGCTAGGTCAGGAATATAATACAGCCGTGAGATATTTCTTTCAATCTAGTCACCATCTAATTTTTTGTATTCAGTCACTAGAGGACCAAAGCGTTACAAGGCAGTGTGGTCAATCTCTAAGACGGCTAGCTAATGGCGATTCGAAACATCACTTTACTAGCTTGTGGCTAGGCGGTGATGAGTTACGTTTTCCGCTCGGGCTTATGCAGACCTGGCGATTTTCTTTTGCCCCAAATATTATTAATCTCTGAAAAATCTCTGTTCGAAAATTTCGTCTATATACTGCGCACTCATAGGTCACGTGGCATCTTCATTATTTATAAGTGGCTAGGGAAAAAACTGTATCGTACTTTCTTTTCGAGAGAAAGACCAACGAAGTAAATGAGAATAGAGGACACTCAGATCTTGAGAGGGTGAGGTACATTTCAGAAAATTCATCAATTTTTTTCAAAATTTGCATATTCACAATGTGTGGCTTTATTTTCCAAAAAAATAAAATAAAAATCATACATTATAACGAAATAAAATTCTTCGATAAAACGAAATAAAGTCAGTATCGATGATTTTATTCAGTCGCACTTTTCAAAGTCTACTTTTATCATTATGTGAGTCTCGACGTGGATCAAGATTGTTTCGCGGGCTATTTCGTCTCGATGAGCTTATCTGTCCACGACGTTGGCGTTTATCTTGAAGCAGACGTGAACTTGATCAGCCTCGTCCAGAATAGAGAATTCAAGTAGCAAACCAATCTTCGGATAGATACTACGAACGGGCATCCGGAGGGCGTAAGTCACCTCCTCACCCTTGTCCACAGGACACTCGCCGTTCGTGAGAGACTTGCAGGCATCTTGTTCCGGCAGGCTGTACGGCATCGTAGTGCCGTAAGCGGTTACTAACACTTTGGGCTTTAGGCTGGCAGCGTCTTTGACTTTTTAACATCAAAATATTGTCTCATAAGTTACGATACTAATTCAAATAATAATAATAAAAATACAATAATAATTACAACAATAACAATGATAATAATTTTTTCAGTGCCGGAACACTTTTGAGTATACTAGAAGAAAAAAAATACGTTTTTACTTGGAATAAAAAAAATCCTGTTTATACGAAGGCCGCTTCAAATTTTTATACAAAAAATTCAGAGGGCCTTTTCAATCGACAGGATGTTTCTGCTTAGTAAAATGGTATTTTTCTGATATTTATATATATATATATATATATATATATATATATATATATATATATATATATATATATATATATATATATATATATATATATATGGAATTTCATTAATATATACATGTGTGTGATATGTGTGATATTTTTCTGATATAAATATACAGGGTGGACCATTTAACGTGACCACCCCAAATATCTCCGTTGCCTTTAGAGTGACGAAAAAATGTCAAGAGGTAATTTGATTGATTTCGAATGGCTGGTACAGTGGTGAAAAATTCATTTTCGTCAAGGTCATAGTTATTGCGTTCGCAAGGTCATCGATGGTTTTTCAAATGGGACCATGTTGTTTTTTTTATTAAGGGGCTATACCAGTGTGACACTTTCAAAGAATCTATATTTCTTTTTGCCTTTTTCGACAGTTTATACTTTCAAGAATATCATTATCATTTATATCATTTATATCAATGTCATTTTATCTTGCAAAAATCGATAGTTAAATCTTTAAACGCGTTTTTCTCGAAATGACATTTTTTCAAATTTGCTGACATTGTAACTCAAAGAGCAATTATCCGATTGACTTGAAATTTGAACTGAGTACTCTTGAATATATTAACTCTACAATGACGTAGGATATTTTTGATTGAGAGAAAATTGACGATTTGGCATTGAAAAAAACGACCATTTTATAGGCAAGATAGCCGAATTTTTTTTTTATAACTATGCCATTTTATTCGATTTTGATATTTTTCGAAAATCACGTCATTGTACAGGAAATACCTTCCAGTTTAACGATTTTTTTTTCCTTTTTCGGTTTCTGCTATGCAATCATCCGGAATCAGACCAGAATCATGTCAGCAGTGGAGGATCTTTTTTTTGCGCCTCCGAAGGCAACGCATTCGCAGTCGCTTGGATCTCAATATTTTTCTATGAAAAAATGATGTAATATAGGTAAAACATAGCCAAATATAATCTTAATTTTCTGAAACATTTAATTGAGTACTTTTCTTCCAAAAACTTTCCAAAAACCACCCAAATTTTTAGCGTTCACACTGGTATAGCCCCTTAAGACGTTGTAGCTGATATTCGGACGAATCCAACGACCAATGATACCAGGACCTTGAAATGATTTTTCGGCCAAATATTTCGGGATTGTTTGGGTTTGTTTTCGTCCCACTATAGGCAACGGAGATATTTGGGGTGGTCACATTGAATGGTCCACCCTGTAGATATATAGGGTGTCCTGCTATGAATGGATAAGCCTGCAACTGTCGATCGATCGGATCATGCCATGTGTGAGATTTCGGGTTTTATGTTATTTTTTGAAAAAAATCATTTGCTTTCGGTTTTTCGCATGCCATTTTTACAAATGATATGAATCGACAATAACTAAGCAACTTTGTAAAGTAATTGGCACGATGTGCGTACTACACTTTTTTTACACCACAGGCTACCAAAGTCAGATGTTCGAATTGGTTTGTATGGAAATTCTACATAAGATCTTTTTTCATAAAGTTTCCTTACCATTTAAGGGGAGGTACCTGAGTAAACGGCGGAAAAAACAGGTAAACTTCGGAAATTTTTATCTTAAAAACTCATGTTTCGATTGGATCCGGGTTTTTTTATTGGAAAATATGTACATTAAGGTATGTTTAGGAATTTAAAAAAATAAATTCGTTGACTGGCAGCGATTCAAACGCGATTATCTCGAAACATAATTTTCAAAGTCGGTGCCAGATGTATCTCGAAAACGGCTTGTCTGATTTTGTCCAAATTTGGATACAATATTCTTCGATAGTTTTTCTCGTTCGCCACGTAGGATTTTTTTGAAATTTTCATTTTTGACGGAATTGCGACCGTTTTAATTTAACATTCGTTTTTCGTTCGCAATTTCCGACGACTCTGGATTGCATACACATTGCATAAAAAAGTAATGGTTCAATCAAATTAAATACCTCTACGTGGCGAACGAGAAAAACTGTGGAAGAATATTGTCTCCAAATTTGGACAAAATCGGACAAGCCGTTTTCGAGATACATCTCGAAATTCGAATCGCTTCCAGTCGACGAATTTATTTTAAAAAATTCCTAAACATACCTCAATGTACGTATTTTCCAATAAAAAATCCCGGATCCAATCGAAACATTAGTTTTGGGGATAAAAAATCCCGAAGTTTACCTGTTTTTCTCGCCGTTTACTCAGCTACCTCCCCTTAAGGTTTGAAAAAGGCTTTTCTGGATAAAACAAATAACCAAGAGTATTTTTTTTTAAACCGGGTCAAAAAAAGTTATTGTTTGTAGAAATGGCATGCGAAAAACCAAAAGCAGATGGTTTTTATCACAAAAACCGCGGGATTTTTTACTAAACTGCAATTCCAGCATGTAGTAGGCCACGATCTGACCTATCGACAGTTGCAGAATTATAACAGGACACCCTGTATACATCATAGTACGTATGTTATTTTTTATAAGACATTTTAAAGGGTATTTAATATTGGACAAATTTTACATAACATTATGTGTGCGTGGATCAACAAAAGCTATGAATTACTAAAAGAATGAAATTTACCAATGGAAAAGTCCCATTCCGCAGTGACATCTTCACCGCGATACAATGGACAGGGCTCGGCATCGCAGCCTTTGATTCTCAATTCTTTGGGTGGGTTTCCCTTCTCGCAAGGTGTAAAGGTAGTTGCGTGACTCGCAGCAATGCAGCAAACGGCGAAGACGAACACTAAAAAGAAAACCACACAATTGAAGAATAATAACATTAACGACGTTTCGTTGACCGATTTAAGCGATTAGATGTCAAATGGAACGTGAAACATTGCAGGACAATCGTACTCTCTCGTTCACTATCTATATTTAGCTAACAGGTAATCCCTAGCTCGTGGCCAAAAAAAGAGTAATTTTTGTGATTTTTTTCCGGGGAAACGTGTGCAGATATCTTTTTTTTACATTAAAGAGTATAGTTTTAAGAATCTTTGACAATTTTTGTATTGGAAAATATTTATAAATGTATTTAGTTTTTGCATGAAGTTATCTAGTGCTTGGACAAAGGATTCGATAAAATATTGATTTTTGAAAAAATGCCCGCCGTACAAAGTGAAAGTATCGTATTTCGGTGAATAAACAGTTTATTTTTTCTTGATAAACAAAAAAGTACGCATCGAACAATAAATTCCTTCGTTCGAGAACTGCTTTTTGACATGTAAAAGAAGCTTGGACAATTCGAAGCTAATCGGTGCAGCGAATTTAAAGATACCGTGGTCGACGATTTTTTGAAGTCAGTTTGAGATAAACGCGTTTAAAGTTCATAAAGGCCAATAACTCCCTCCATTTTGAAAGAAACGGTTTGAAATTTTTGGATAATATTTAACAATAATAAAATTTGAGTTATACTTGATGCGTCGAGAACAATAAATCGATATTTTCAAAAATTTCAACCAGGTGTGAGCCCTTAGAGTGATGTGAAACGTTTCGTGAAATGCAAAGATCGTGGGTTTTAATGGTTTTGATTTTCATAAGACAATTATTAAGTATTATTGGCAAAATTTGTTCGTTTATTATTCCATCCCGGTCATTGCGGAATGTTTCGATATGTACGTCGCGAAAATAGATGTTGTTTCGTTAAAACTCGAGGCAAACTTGTAACTCGTTGCAAGATAATAAAAGAAAAGTAAATATGACATTATTCATATAGATTATAGGAATAAATTAGGGAGGGAGCCTGAATTAGAAGGTCCGAAATATCGTTTTTTATTTCTTAAATCGATAGATGAACTATCGAAGAATATAGTAAAAAAGTTACAGAGGCCAATTGTAAATATTTTCGAAGATACAAGGCCAAGAGAAGCAATTAATATTGATATTTCCTTTTATTGAAAACATCATTTTCACGATTTTTCCAAATTGGCGGACGTGATAACAAAAAAACTAAACGACCTATTTGATCAAACCAACGTTTATTTTCTTCCGTATGAAAATCTCTTCTAAGTGAACTAAAAAAGTAATTGAAAAAGTCTTTTGAATAACTTTTACAGCACGTTAAAGTGTTTTTTACCACATTTATTTTCCAAACCCGAGAACAGTTATGATTTCACGATTTTTTCAGCTTTTTCTTAGTTCACCGAGAAGAAAAATATATGAGAATTGAAAATTTGATTGGGTTATTTAGTTCAGTCAGGAATTACGAGCTGCATCTTTCCCGCCGATTGGGGACTGCAGTGGCAAGACGCACATGGAATAGGCTCATAAATCTGCAGTCGTTTATTGTTTCATGCTGAACATTTTTTTTTATACATTTCAAATATACACGAAAATATACCTAAATGTTTACTAGGCTCACTTGTTTTTTTCCCTTCTAAAAAAGTTCCCGAAAAAGCGCTTTTTTGGACCTTCTAATTCAGGCTCCGGCCTAAAGTACACCGGAAATTATTGGATGAATTCAATATCAATCCAACTCTGTACAAGAAAAATGTTGACACGTCATACATTTATTTTACGTTTATAAATTTATAAATTTACACGTTTATAAATTTATTTACGTCACAAAACTATTTTGACTGCAAGTTTGTGATTTTTTTTTCGTTTTCTATTGATGCAACGATTCTTTGTTGGTCTAAAAATTCGTTTACGTCTCGTACTAATAATTCCAACAGAGCGTACTTACCTTTGCTTGCAATCATCCTGGGATTGTTGAATAGCCTTCAGATGCAGACGTGGCGAAATCCTTCGGATATCGTCGAGGCGACTGATCGAATGAGACTGAACGATTGACGAAGTGACCGAATCTCATTATATACGATGCGTTGATCGATATCTAATCTATCATTTGTAGGGCCGTATTGATAAAAAAAATACGCCGGAAAAAAAGAAGAGTTGCCCAACTCGTGATTTGGATATCTGCATTTTCGGGCTCTACGTAATGTGCTCCATCGGGCAGTCCCATCCTTTATTTTGCCTTAATAAATAAATACATTCGTCGTTACCCCGTGCTGTCTTATCACTCGAGATTTTGCACCTGTGTTTGCTCAAGTGTGCGAGCGATCGTAGGAAATAAACATACTTGCTTTATTCTTACGCATTTTCATACTTCGTTAATCTTTTCGATCACGGCGGCGTACACACTATCCGCATCAGCGGTCAATCATCTTCCGTGAAGGACGAAATCAGATTTCGATTTCAATTAATTTTGGAGTCTTTGTACCACACGTGTCGGAGACGAGACTTTTTATTTCATATTTTTCTCGACCATCTTTTTTCGCTCTTGTTAAGGTAGTACCTCAACAGAAGAGTTGAATTGCGAAATGGTTGAAATTTGACATATACGTTATTTAATACATTATCCAAACATCTGTGCAATTTGAATAAGTTTGACCACCCCAAACCTGAGATATTTACACTTAAAGTTGGCTTGGTTTACACGTAACAAATGCGTTATGATGGGCAAACAGAGCATCATTAATTCTACCGTCAAAACTAAAATAAAGAAATTGATCAAAAACGAGGATAAGCTACAGTAAGATATCACAAATAATGTGAAAAAAAAAATGAGAATGATTCACCATCTAGTTTCCAAGATATAACCATGAGAAGCCTTCACAATTTTGGTGCAAAGCCTGGCAAAGCCTGGAAAAAAAACAATCGGGGCAAAGCCTGGACAGTCGCGGCAAAAAGTTTACTGGCAATGGTCGATCAAAAACACAATACAAAATATACTTTACGGCAATAAATGATATCCATCGTATTATCTACTAGTACCGAGTCAATATTGCGTAGTTTTTAATTTTATTCATTACTAATTAAACCAATTATCAATCTTTTAAACATGAACATGGTATGTAAACTTTTGGTTGAGATTTTCGCAGAGGAACTACCTTAAGGGAAGGGTAGGGGTTTCAGCGTGGAAAAAAAACACTTTTTTGCGATTTTTTTTCATCTATATGGATAGAGTAAATTTATTGAAATCTCTTGTACATTGTTAAGTGTCATTTCAAGAACGTTCCATGAAATTTGTACACGAAAATGTCCACAAACAAGCCAGTGACAAAACTTTTACAAGAACGACTTTGGAAAAACACGATTTGCGGTGTTCACTATATCTCAGCTAGAAATTATTTGAAATCAAGTACCATTAAAATTTAGGCAAAGAATCATCAAATCCTCCCCCCAACGGTCTTTGATCATTTTTTTCTTCATTTCTAAACTTTTGGTGGTCATGTAAAGTGAAAACCCGTGCGGAAAACTGATAGGGCATCCCTAATAAAAATAAGGGCCTTTCAGGGCTTCCCTAGTGCTTTCCCTAGTAGGGATTTCCACAATGGGCCCAGACTTGGCCATTATCGGGATAAACTTGTAGGGATTTCCACAAAAGGCCCCGACTAGGCCATTATGGGGATAAACCTGTAGGAATTTCCACAATAGGACCCGATTTGGCCATTATAGGGATAAACCTGTAGGGACTTCCACAATAGGCCCAGACTTGGCCAGAAGAGGGATAAACAAGTAGGGATTTCCACAATAGGCCCAGATCTGACTATTATAGCGATAAACAAGTATAAATAGCTTAGGCTACATGGTTGATGGTATTTCAATTATTCAAATCGATTATATACGTCGATCGAATAATATTATCGAACGCAAATTGGGAAAAAGCGTAAGGGCATTAGCAAATAAAAAATCAACGATGAACACAAATATGCAGACAAACATCAGACAGTATTTATTTATCAAATTAAAGAAACCTTTTACATAGATACAAACAATTACTCATGGTTTCACTCATACGTGGAGTAATGCTAGCGCATAAGGGTGAACAGTCCCAACCGGTTTTCTCGACATTTTTATAGCAACTAATTTCCGCTCAATACTCATCATAGGGGAAATTATTTCTTCTGAAGACTTCGCTGATATTTCCCATTCATAAACTTTATCCGACTGTGTAGGATAAGTAAATAAATTGGTCTTTGTTTTCCAGATCTTTCCCTCAATGGAAATAGATTCTAGTGATTCAGTAGACCCATATATTTTTTTTCTTTCTACTACACATCCATTCCTTACAATGGATTATTTTTTGTATTAATTTTGTCATGGCAGTTTGTCATAAAGGCTCACATGCAAATACGCAATCACATTTCTACGCGCGCACACATACATACACATGTACTCACGCCCACACCTATGCACATGAACAATTACATAAAAACAAATACAGATATACCCTGACGCATTTAACATACACGTATATCCACTGATACGGATATTTTATGGCGCTGAAATGGTTATGATGAGGCGCCGTTGAGGCATTTTCAGGGCGCTAAAATGGTTTTGATGAGGCGCCATTGAGGCAACTTATAAGGCCCTGGTCGTTGCGACTTTAATGGCCCTTGTTGACAAAGTGTGACCGGCCGCTAACGGCCCTCATATGGCTTCCAGATTAGGGCCCGAATAAAGTTAGGGGAATATTATTGGGGCCCGATCACAGTCCCAACTCAATTTCCGCACGGGGAGTTACAGACCTGAAATTCGGATATTTTGTGTGGAATCTTGACCCAATACCGAATGCTGAATTAAAAATTCAATGAAATTATTGTTCATGGGTGTCCCATTAGGGTGGCACAAATTTCAGCTCTATTTTTGTTTCCTTTTTCACACCATCGAATTATCTACTTTAAGGGGCTATACCAGTGTGAACGCTGAACATTTGGGTGATTTTCGGGAATTTTTTGGAAGAAAAGTACTCAATTAAATGTTTCGGAAAATTAAGAATATATTTGGCTATATTTGACCTATATTACATAATTTTTTCATAGAAAAATATTGAGATCCAAGCGACTTATGCGCTGCCTTCGGAAGGGCCAAAAAAAAGTTCCTCCACTGCTGACATGATTCCGGCCGATTGAGTAGCTGAAACCGAAAAAGGAAAAAATGTCGTTAAACTGGAAGGTATTTCCTGTACAATGACGTAGGAATTTCGAAAAATATCAAAATCTAACAAAATGGCGTAGTTATGAAAAAAGTCTGTTTTCTTGCCTATAAAATGGTCGTTTTTTTCAATGCCAAATCGTCAATTTTCATCCAATCAAAAATATCCTACGTCATTATAGAGTAAATATATTCAAGAGTACTCAGTTCAAATTTGAAGTCAATCGGATAATTGCTCTTTGAGTAACTATGTCAGCAAATTTGAAAAATCTCATTTCGAGAAAAACGCGTTTAAAAATGTAACTATCGATTTTCGCAAAATAAAATGATATTGATATAAATTATATAAATGATAATGATATTCTTGAAAGTATAAACTGTCGAGAAAGGCAAAAAAAATCGATTTTTTAAAAGTGTCGCACTGGTATAGCCCTTTAAATATCTAGTTTGAAAAAAGTTGATTGGTCATACGTCCGGAATCCGGAATTGTCTTTTGCTTTTTATTAATCACACAATACATTTTTTCACCGGTAATTCGTGACGTTAAAATAACTAATATTATTATTCTAAGGACGCGGGGCGTTTTTTTTACATTCCAGAGTCAAACCTGGTTTAAACCTAAATACTTTGTTTAACTTTGCTTGATTTGAGGTTAAAATGCTATGAAAACTTTTCAGTAAAAAACCGTCGATGCGATCATATTTATTAATAATAGAATGAGTTTCAGTAGGATATATTTAATCACATTTTTATATGGTTCCGATGAACTTTAATTGAGCAACATGTCTTATCAATAGATCTCAAATCGAATCTCTTATCATTTAGATCGATCTATTGGCAATCATTTATCTCTCGAATGCGCTTCGGTTAGAGGATTTTTCGGCGTTACTTAAGGAATTATCGAACGCGTATTTGGGTCACATTTTAATTATCCTGGATAAATGTAGACAATGCTGTTAATATCGGCCCGTTCCGGAGCAATGACTCCACCTCGCGCCATCGATTTAAGCCATCGTGAATTTTATTACAAAAACACTTTACCTCCGTAATCCTCGAAATGATAACAACCAACAATAGCACAAAACGCTTAAGGGGGGATTGTCTTTTTTTTCGCAAAATTTACCGCTTTTTGGGAATTTTTTTGTGAAGAAAGTATACAACGGAAAACTTGTGAAACTTGGCATATAGTTTTATTGATCTGTTTACTACATACAAAAATTTTTTTAAACAATTTCATCAAAAATTCCGCCTCCCACCCCCCTCGACGCGTGATGGTCCTTTTTTGATGGTGTGCACGATTTCTCAAAAACTATTCAACCGATTGCCTTCAAATTTGGACAGAATGCTCAGCTGACATCCTTTTATCGTTTGATGAAGCAAAAAAGCAATACGTTTAATAGTTTTTTATTTATAACAAAAAAGAGATCAATTTTTTTCGAAAAATCGATACCTCAAGTTCAAAACGTCACCAAATCGTCAATTTTTTTTCCCTTCATCGAACGATAGCTATATGTGTCTAAAGTAAAATGCTTTTTGGGTTTTTGTTGCAGGATGAACGTGAAGGCTGTAATCGTGCACACCATCAAAAAAGGACCATCGCGCGTCGAGGGGGGTGGGAGGCGGATTTTTCGATGAAATTGTTTAAAAAATTTTTTGTATGTAGTAAACAGATCAATAAAACTATATGCCAAGTTTCACAAGTTTTCCGTTGTATACTTTCTTCACAAAAAAATTCCCAAAAAGCGGTAAATTTTGCGAAAAAAAAGACAATCCCCTCTTAATCAAAAACAAGTTTTCCAAATACCTCATCGCAAATACGTATGCAAAATATGAATTTTAAAACTTTTTCCGTCGCTGCACGCACAATCATTGAAGAGTGGAATTTATTTGTTCACGGAAGCAACATAAAATAAAATTCAATGACATTATAGGGAAAAGTATTAATCAAAAATGTGATTTTTATATTTGGGTATAAAATATAAAACAAGTGAATTTTCGCACAGTCGTGGGCTTAAGGCGTTACCCCCACTTGTAGCGCAAAAAAAAGGCCTTTTGTCATGAATTTTTTTAACGAAAACTACAAAACTTTTTTAATCGATCAATATACCATCTTAAAGAACACATCTTGAAGAACTTTCAGTAATTTTTTTATTGAAAAATGTTACATTGTTTAGTGGCAAATGGCCGTCAATGAAATAATGTTTTTATATACACGGTTTGCGGTGACCAACATTGCGGCGAAGTGGATCATCTGAAAAAAAAATGGGGATGGATTTAGTCAAATATAAGTATAAACTAGGCTTTAATCGAAGGATTTTGAAAAATATTCATTTTTCACAAAATGGCGGACAGTCAAAGTTAATGGTTCGATTTTAACGAAAAAAAACGGCCGTATTTTGGCTATAAAACGGCCATTTTTATAGAAAAAAAAATCGAACGATTAAAGACTACATTTTGATGTATTAAATAAGCCTGCAAAATTTCAAGAAGATCGGTTCATTAGTGTTCGAGTAATCTTGGTCACCGACTTCAGAAATGCCATTTTGAGAAAAACGCGTTTAAAATTTCTCTTTCAACGCTCTTTCAACGCGGATTCTTCTCTTTCAACGCTCATACCTCAGTCAATTTTGTTCGGATCGACTTGAAATTTTCAGGACATATTCTCAGATACTTATACTTCAAAAAAATGCAATAAAAAAAATCGATTTTTTCAAAATCGCAAGCGGGGGTAACCCCTTAAGGGGTCATGAAAGTCGAAATTGCGAAGCCTAGTTGTGTAAGTCGAAAAATCACTTTTTATTTTAATTAATATAATATGACAGTTTATCATATTATAAATGTTCCGTGAAAATTTTAAGGCAATCGGACCGAAGTTGACGGATTTATAGGCTATGTTGACGCCCGTCGAAACGAGCGTCGTTCCAAAATTCAAAGGGGAAATCCCTTTAAACGCCCGAAAATGAGTCATTTTTATCAAATATTTTAAAGGTGATAAAATATTCGCATCATTTTGAAATTTCGACATTATCTTATTACAAATTTCATCTTTTCTTTCGTTTTTTTTTCTTTTCTTTTTTGAACAATACAAAACGGCGGCGTTATAGGGTATTCCTTTAGGCGTTTTTTTTTTAAACTGCTCATATTATACCTAAAAAAGTTTTTGGTCGATCGGGCTGACATTTTGGGAGGTTTCTCACTATAACATTATTGGAAGGATATACCTATAAAAATATTTTTTTGAAGTATAAAATTAAACATTAAGGAGGTTTTGTAATCAAATTTGCATATTTTTGACCGTTTTTCCACAAGTTTCACCCCAAAAAGGTTATTTATTTACGCGATAACCTTTAAACTTTAGGTATATCCTTCCAATAATGTTATGGTAAGAAACTTCCCAAAATTTCAGCCAGATCGATCGATAACTTTTTGAGCAGTTTTTCAAAAGACGCCTAAAGAAATAGCTCAAACAGCCGACATTTTGTTTCGTTTAAAAAAAGACTTTTTTTAACTTGAAAGGTGCAATAAAATAATGTGAAAATTTTTATGTGGTGCGATTTTTTTGGTACCCTTAAAAAAATTATGGAGAATGACTCGTTTTCGGGCGTCTAAAGGGATTTTCCCCCTTAAACGCTGTTTTTTTTTCTCGCAAGTAGCGTAAAACGGGGTTAAATTGACATGAAGGTTAACTTTGACAGTTTTTTGGGGGTATTTTAACAGAGTGCCAAAATTTAAGGGTTAAATGCGTGCGCCTTTAAATGTATTTAAATTTGTTGTTTAAGTGGGGCCGGGTTGAAATTCCGAACTTCGAATGATCAAAACGCTCAAAACTCCGAAAATATTCTACCCCGAAAGATCAAAACTCCGAAAGAATTTTACACGAAAGACCAAAACTCCGAAAATCTGAACACCGTCAAAATAATTCGGCCATGAAAGTTTTAAAAGTTTCAAAATTTTCAATAAATCGACGAATTATTTCAAGCTTTTTATTTTATTAAGAAGTGATTTTACGTCAATTTTGAAATTTGTCTAGACAATGTTATACGTTCTACATCATTTCGGAACATTAAAATGAGGAATTTTAAACCGTCAGCGGCATTCAAAGTTCGGAATTTCAACCCGGCCCTCATGTCAAGATCATGCCAGCGCAAGTCTACACAGTTGACTGTAAATGATGTAGAACGTATAACATTGTCTAGACAAAATTCAAAATTGACGCAAAATCACTTCTTAATAAAAAAAAATTCTTGGAATAATTCGTCGATTTATTGAAAATTTTGAAACTTTTAAAACTTCCATAGCCGAATTATTTTGACGGTGTTCAGATTTTCAGGGTTTGGTCTTTCGTGCAAAATTCTTTCGGAGTTTTGATCTTCCGGGGTACTATTCTTTCGGATTTTTGAGCGTTCTGGCCATTCAAAGTTTCAAATTTCAATCCGGCCCCATCTCGAATATCGGAACATTAAGGCAGTAGTCTGCTTTACAGGCTTCAAAAAATCGATTTGAAGAAGAGGAAGGATTATTGTATGGCCCGGGGATAGCTGGTTAACATCTAATTAGTGTAAGTATCCAAAAACTTATATTTTTTTGGACCGAAAACTTTAAAGCCCGTTTTCTCGAGTTTTCATTTTCACAAGTTTTAGAAAACGGTGCCGGCGACAGCAAAAACAATATATGTCCGATCGAAAAAAATCAAAGTGATCTAGCTCCAGTATTAAATTATCTTCTATTTGAACTAAAAAAGTTGGACAAAAGTACTATTTAAATTGCTTTTTTTGCAACTTAAAGTGAATTTTTTTTTCTTCAAAAAAGTGAATTTTTTTTTCGAACTTCGAAAAAATTTGGAATTTTATCATTTCTTCGGTATTTTTTTAGTTCATATAGAAAAGGAACTTATAAAAACTAAAAAAAAATTTGGTTCGACTGTTTCAGATGCATCGCACGACCTCCATCACCGGCACCGATTTACAAGTGCAGACTCCAGGCGCCCCAGAAAAATCGTTACAACTTTGAAAAATTTCAATATTTTTTAATAATAAAAATTGTTTTTCAAAGCTTGAATATAATACACTATCGTCTCAAAATTTCGTTTACGGCAATCATTTTCTTCCCTTTCAAAAAAATTGCTGAAAAAACGCTTTTTTTCGGCTTCTAAAGCAGACTACTGCCTTAAAATTCGGAATTTTAAACCGTCGGGGCATTCAAAGTTCGGAATTTCAATTTGATCTCAACGATAATAATAAGACTGATTAACCGCCTATAATAGTACCGTAGGTACACGGAAAAAAAATCCTGTAAATTTTCATGGAAATCCCATCAAAATGTACTGTGTCTCACATCAATAGCGCCTCTCGGTACAAAAACTTCGATATTTGCCACGTAAAACTCTAAAAAGTGCACGCCACGTTTCACACAAAGAACTGTAGGACTATTGAGTTTATGCTAAGCGATCGATAAATTTTCGCAGTGTGAAACTGTGAATAGTAGATGAACCGACTCACGACTTCTTACAATGTGGACCTGTGAACAGTAGATGAACCGCCTCACGAATTTTTACAATGTGAAACTGTAAACAGTAGATGGACCGACTCACGAATTTTTATAATGTGATACTGTAAACAGTACACTGTAAAAAAATGATATGAAATTTACAATACATTTAAGATACAAAGGAATTGAATTTTACGAACTCAGTAGATGAAATTAACTTTAAAACACTTGTACCGTAAATTTAAAACAGGAACATGAAATTCTAACGTGGATATAGAATTTAATAGATGCAACATGGAATTTCAAAGACAAGTTTGTAAATTTGTGGGAAATGTATTGTATTAACCCGTGTCTTCAATTGAAAATTACTACAGATGTATAATAAATCAACTATAAAAAACAGAGTATTGAAAATACAAAACAAGTTTGAAATTTATTTACGGCTGCCTGAAAAATATAATACATGTGGAACTGAATTGGAAATGGAAAGTATCTCGATTGTACCCCTATCTTATATTATTTCTCATCGACGCTGAGTTAAATATAAGACAAATCTTTAGGAATATCGATGATATACTTCTCGGAATAATACCATCCAGTACATGAATACTGTGATTCGATTCAGAAATTTCCAAGACAAAAGCCACCGAGATTAACAATTGTTTGTCAAAAACAAATTACAGGTAAGTTGAATTTAATGTGTTCGTATATTAATATTGAAGAAACATTTTATGATTTTCATAATTGTTGACCCGGACGATATCTCAAAGTCACATGAATTTCAAATACATGCGTGCAGTGGACAGAGATGGGCGCGCGGTCGGTGTGTGGGCTCGCCGGTCACTGAAGTTAAGCAGCATTGGGCGCGGCCAATACTTGGAGCGGTGACCGTTTGCCCGTGCACTGGTTGCGCGTCAACCTCTAAGTGGGAAACAGTTTGTCTGAGTTTCTGATTGATGGTAATACAACTGAAACTCAACCGAATATGGCCGTCTGTATCGGCCCAGGTTTTCCGCAGTTTCCCTGGGCCTTCGTGCAAATGCGATACAGTAGTGCATTAGGAAAGAGTGGATGCGGTCAATACTCTGGGGGCGCTGGAAGGAATGTGGGAACTCTGGAAGGATTGTGAATGATGGAAGGAATAAAGGAGAGGATGATAAAAGGAGAAGCCCCGTGCCTCTGAGGAATACATATATGAAGAAAAAAAAATACATACGTGCAGTGATTTCACTGCATTTACATTTTATTATTTAAGTATTCAATATTAATTATGGGATAAAGCTGCGAAAAAATCATATACACGAGTATCACGAAAGCGTCATACAGTATATGAATTGAGTGGTCTTAATTTGATAATTTTTACATAAAAACGTATTGCAATTATCAATTTCTGAAAAAAAAACTCAATACTTAGAATCAGTAATTTTAATACACACCCGTATATTAATATTAGCAAATGGTTCTTGAATTTAATATACACTTGTATATTGATATCAGCAAATGGTTCTTGATTTCAATATACTTGGATGTGATTATTTCTTTACACGTGCATTATTTTTCAAACCCACAGGTATATTAATATTACGGAACTACACTTTCATTTTTAAAATAACCTGTTTGGAATTTTCAAAATCGTATCTGAAATTTCATAAGTGGTATCCGCAAAAAAACTTCCTACACTTGTATATTAATTTTCATACAGAAATTTTTTACAGTGTAGATGGACCGACTTGCGAATTTTTACTATGTGAAACTGTTAAAAGTAAACGAGCGGACCCACGGATTTTTACATTTAGAAATGTTATAAAACGAACGACTCCATTGACAAATTTTTACCCTGTGGAATAGCAAACAATGCAGATAGTGAATAGCTTTATGTAAATCAAGCATCATTATACGTGAAAGCGAGATAGAAAAGTACAAATACAATACTCACTTCGTTTTTTTGTCCTCTTTTCAGCAGCAACAAATCTTTCACGGCACTTTTTCTTCACTAACTTGTCCTTGTTCAGTGTGTGTGTGTCGGTTTTCACATTGATTATAAATAATTGTCGTTTTTCGAAGACACTGCGCAAAACTTTACGCCACGAGATCCAAAAGAGCACTGAGTAGATGTCGAGACTGAGGGCGACCACGCGATAGAATTTTTCTTTGTTGATTTAGGCGTACAGTTTTGACCGCCTTAACCCCCGAGTTGACGCGGTCACGCGTTTCCAGTGGACATTGTAAACATTCGAGGCACACGCGGTGTACCGCGCAATGTCGGCTGTAACTTCTACTGAGCGCTTGGAATTTTTTTTCATGTATCACACTAATAAATTTAAATATCCGTATTAGTATCCAACAACCCGTTATCAAAATATGCTTTGCCCGATTTGTCAAAAAATGACAATTGACTCTGTAAAAATTAAATCTGTACGTATTGAATAATACCGAACTACGATACAATTTGCAAGGTGTATACTGCAGTTTTTGATTTAAACTCACACCACATTTTTCAGAAGACAATACCAAATTACAATGGAATTTAATCTCATTTTTAACATTTGCTTGTTGAAGAATTTTATGGTTCAAATCAGTGAGTACCAGTCTAATCTCACTTTTTTTTTAAGGTACTCCGTATATTTTACGCATTGAGTACCGCGATATCTTATATTGAGTTTGTAAATTCGACAGTTTACTCTATCGCGGTGATCATTATGATTTTTTTACAGTTTGAATCTGCATTTCCATCGGTTCGAATAGTAAAAAAGCACGTCTGATCCATTATTTTCTCCTAAAAGTGCTGTAACATGATTGGTTTACAGTGTGAAACTGCATTATGTTCATATTTCCTCAGTAATTTCTAAATACCAACTATTAATTTTGACGAATCATTTTTTTCCGTGCAGGTACCTGATATTGCTATGAAAAATGTTTCCTTGATAAAGATGACAATTTGATTGTAAAAAATCGTTGTTTTTCCATTAATTCCATGTATAATGCGTAAAATATTTTTTTTTTTGTATCAAATCGATGTCATAATCCTTTAATTTTTTACACAAGTTGCATTGCCATGCCTTGTCAAGGAAATCCCACATTCGAGGTTACGTTGACACTTTTTTTAAGTATAAAATTGCGGGGGGGGGCTTGACTTCCTTATACATTTGATAGCCAAAGGATTGGAGCATTGTTCTATTGGAGCAAAAAAGTGGGAATTTGAGATATTAAAAAAAGTTACGTACTAAAAGTTTCCAAAGTCTTCGAAGTCGGTGAGCACGAGATATCAAAAACTACTGCATCGATATTTCTGGAATATTTCGGGCTTTTTCTAGATGTCAATTTTGGCGTCTGGAAAAAATGAATAAAAATCGGCATTTTTCGTTCATCAAATCAAAAGTATACATCGAAAGAAAAATCCTTCGATAAAATACTGTATTTATAGTTTATGATACTTTATTTATACTTTCGATTTGATGAACGAAAAATGCCTATTCTTTTCTCAAAAATCAAGACTCACTTTGAACACGCACCATTTTTTTTTTGTTTTTATTTGATATTACGGCAATTCTTTGCTTGATCACACGATAAAATAATATACCAACGAAATCTGTTTGATTTTCGTATATTGGGCAACCTGGTTCAGAAGATTATAATTAAATATTTTTACACACACAAAAATTACAGTGTTTTTCAAATGATACTTTTTTAAATACCCAATTTTTGTAGAGATTTATAATCGCGATTTTCCAAAATAAAATCCCAAAAATGAGCCGTTTCCGACTGTTGCAACTAGGCATAACCCGTTAAAGCTGCGCACTTGGAATTTTTTGGAGGTCGACGAACGTACGTATATCCAATAATTGTGACGTCATTTTGATAATCCGTAAAACGGCTTGATGAGTGAATGCTCGTGAATCTTCGTCAATCTTCGTGCATCTTCGGGAGTCCGGTTACCTTGATCGAGGTTATCGAACCTCCGAGGACGATCCTAAGTCGTTTTCACTTGTTTCTCCAATCGGTCATTTTCGTCATCCCAGGCGGGTAACTTTACGAACCACTCAACCAGATAATCGCGCAATTTTGTCGGTGAGATCTTGAACATTATGCGATACAGCATGTATCGCCATGGTTCGCATCTAGTCGTTGCACAACCGCAAAAAAAAAAACATATTCTGTTAGAATTTGAATGGAAGAAATATTTCATGCAAGGCAGTTCAATTGAGGTATGGAAATTTCGATAATTTTAGTCACTTGAAAGTTAATAATAAAGGCATTCTATATATATATATATATTTTATTTATATAGATATGTGTGCGTGCGTGCGTGCGTGCGTGCGTGCGTGCGTGCGTGCGTGCGTGCGTGCGTGCGTGCGTGCGTGCGTGCGTGCGTGCGTGCGTGCGTGCGTGTGTGTGTGTGTGTGTGTGTGTGTGTGTGTGTGTGTGTGTGTGTGTGTGTGTGTGAGGTATTCCACGTGATCCGGTAGACTTTTTTCCTGCCCCCCGCCAATACGAGTAATTTTTTAAATCTCATTCCATTGACGCTAAAAGAAACCCTGATTTTTTTTCCATTTTTCGAAACAACCCTTAGTAAAAAGAAAAAAAATTCCTCCGAAAAAAACGCCCCGATTTGAAAACCTGAAAAAATTCCCAAAAATGCTTTATTATATGTGAAAATTTTCCAGCTATCACCCGCAGTGGAAGTATGATTTTGTCTGATTTATCAAGCCCATCAACTTTTATATTCATATCTTTTTAAAAAATCCGCAAAAAACATCGCGGAAATAGCCTTTTTTCGTGGCTTCAAAGTGGACTGGCCACTTAAAAACGTTTTTTCGGTGATAAAAAAAAAATACGCGTCTAATAATTTTCAATGTTTTATCACATATATGATTTTCAACAAAATCGAAGGCGGACACTAAAGTGATGTTCGTTGTTAGCCGAAAATTTGATTAAATTATTGGATAAAAAGTGCATACCTGTACTCTGCTTTGGGCTCACGATCGAGAAGCACCCCCTCGAACGCATTATATACGCTCTGGTCCATTATTCTCCGAGGTAAATCCGTCGCCGTCATATTCGACAAATAATTGGCATACCTGGTGAAATAATTGCCGTAAAAAGCTCTCGTTTCCTCATCCATCGCTGCATACATCGCCTCGAAGTGTCTTCGTTGCTGCGACAGTAAATTACTCTCGCGAATAAAGGAGCCTGCGACAAGGGACATTACGATTTGATCATTTCTAACGATTCATTGTTGCGCTACGCATGCAATAAACGGCAACTGCTTCACTCAGTGTTATTAAATTAATTAAAAGTTGTATTAAATTAATTGATTAAATATAACTTCGTTGGGACACTTATATTCCGCCACGATTTCGACACACTGAACCAATTTGGCCCGGATAGTGCTTCATCCATTAAGGGGTCCTCTCCCTTTGAACGCTAAAAAAGGCTATTTTCATGATTTTTTAAATAGGTTTATGTTATAGATATTTATATAAAAGTTGTTACACTTAATTAATACACTTTCGAAATACATTCAACAAAAAAAATTATGTATTTATGTAACTCAAACAACCTTTAAACGCGTTTTTCTCGGACCAACGTTTTTCGGCGGCTTGTTGATAAAATCTTCGAAACTACTGAACCGATTCTTATACAATTTTAAACGCATATTCTTTACAACTATAGCTTTAGAGCATATCGAGAATTGTTTTGAATTTTGATATTTACTATTTTTTTGCTAAAAACGGTGAAAAACACGTTTTTTTTTTGTTTTTTCGAAAAATGTCCGCCATTTTGTTATTTTTGTATATATCAAAAATCGTATGATATGCGCTATGGCCATTAACATACTGCATCTAGAACCGTTTGATTTTTTTGTTTCGGATGATCAATCTCCGAGATTTCATCAACAGCGAAGACCTACATTTTTTTTGGGACTTTGTTTTAACTACCATTTTCGTCTATAAATAGTGACTTAAATAAATGTATTTTTTTTTCAAACGTATTTCGAAAGTATATTTATTATATTTATTTATTATTATTATAAGTGTTTATTAAGTTTTTATTTATTTATTAAGTGTTATTAAGTATTTATTAAGATATAAAAATTAAATTTTATATCAATACCTATAATATAATTGTATCAAAAAAATTAGTGAAAGTAGCCTATTTCAGCGTTTAAAGTGAGAAGAACCCTTAAAAAAAATCAGCGATGCACGTTAAACATTTATTAAGGCAGTCATCCGGTGTGCCTGGTTCTAAAAATCGCGAACTGATGCCAGGGTCCACCAATTAGCTTTGCAGGATTTTTTTAAGGAAACTGAAGGTGCTCGTCATAGACCAAGCATAGAAGATTAAGGGTGAGAGAAAATTTTATTGGTGACAATCGTATTCGAATTGTCAAACGCGTTTTTCTCAAAACTGTATTTTTCGAACTGGTGACCACGATATCTCGAAATCTGTCGAACGAATTCCTTTGAAATTTGTATGACTCATTCAGTACTCATGTAGACACTTTGCAAACTAGGATGATTCTGATTTAATGGTTTATAAAAAAAATCCCAAAAAAGCGGAAAAAAGAGCTATCATGGGATGACCCCGTTAACCCTTCGACTGCGCACTTCCGCCACGACCCCCTGGCTGCATGTGGGGTCGATCGGACCCCACACGTTTTTCACATCGTTGTTTTTTTTTTGTAGAGACGTTTTTTCTCGTCAATGATTCTTATTTTATGTCCCAACATTTATTTTTTAAGAAAAACAAAAACTAAGTGTCTAAACATTCGTTCAAAGTGGGAGGTGCGTTAAAATATGCGTACTAGCATTAAGAAAATGGGGTCAAAACGACCCCATGTGCAGTCGAAGGGTTGAAAACCCTACCGAAGCGTTGCCCGTAACCATTAAGGGACCATCACAGTGCAAAATTTCCAAAAAAAAAACTATTTTTTTGCATTATCCGATAGTATAGACGGTTATAAACATGCCGTTTACATAAACGTAAGTAGACAATTTATAGGAAAATTCCGCACTCGAAACTTTAAACGCGTTTGTCTCGAAATGTCGTTTTTCAAAACGGCGTACACTCTCAAAGGAAGAGTTTTCAAGCTATCCGTCTCAAAGTTTGACCCAACATTCTTTACGCCATTCTTCATCTTGCTATGGAAGCTTTTTTTTAAGGGGTTACCCCCACTTGCGATTTTCGAAAAATCGATTTTTTTTATTGCATTTTTTTGAAATATAAGTATCTGAGAATATGTCCTGAAAATTTCAAGTCGATCCGAACAAAATTGACTGAGATATGAGCGCTGAAAGAGAAGAATCCGTTGTGTAAACGACCGGCTGCTAGTCTGCCGTCTGGCGCGCTCGACCCTCCCGCCGACCTTCAATGCATTGTTCGATGAAAAGGGTCGTATACCTGGCATTCACAACGTTCATATAATAGACTGGAATTTATAAAAACGGGCCCGGAATAGATGACTCTATGTAAGTTTACAAAAAAAAATATTTTCTTCGTGTAAACTGAAATTGAAACTTTAAACGCGTTTTTCTCAAAATGGCATTTCTGAAGTCGGTGACCAAGATTACTCGAACACTAATGACCGATCTTCTTGAAATTTTGCAGGCTTATTTAATACATAAAAATGTAGTCTTCAATCGTTCGATTTTTTTTTTCGAAAAAAATGGCCGTTTTATAGCCAAAAAACGGCCGTTTTTTTTTCGTTAAAATCGAACCATTAACTTTGACTGTCCGCCATTTTGTGAAAAATGAATATTTTTTAAAATCCTTCGATTAAAGACTAGTTTATACTTATATTTGACTAAATCCACCCGCATTTTTTTTCAGATGATCCACTTCGCCGCAATGTTGGTCACCGCAAACCGTGTATATAAAAACATTATTTCATTGACGGCCATTTGCCACTAAACAATGTAATATTTTTCAATAAAAAAATTACTGAAAGTCCTTCAAGATGTGTTCTTTAAGATGGTATTGATTTTGATCGATTAAAAAAGTTTTGTAGTTTTCTTTAAAAAAATTCATGAAAAAGGCTTTTTTTTGCGCTACAAGTGGGGGTAACGCCTTAAGCTTCATATTTTTTTAACGAAAAACTGTCGCAAAAATAGGCTAAATTCGAAACTCTTTTCTTCAAAACGCCGCAATTTTGTCAAAAAAAAAACTCTATTGCAAAATAGCGGCTTTTATACTGATTAATAATCTTTTTACAAATGTTGTTTCAGATAATATTTACGGCCACAACCGTGTACACTGTGAGGACTCCTTTTTTCGGAGACATTTTCAACCGTAAAGAAAGGTAAAAAAAGAAAATAATTAACGTTTAAAAATGTTTTTTCTGCTCTTCATGAGTGCTATGATTTGACATAAAAAATCAGACTGATTATCGTATTTAAACGATCGAGGAAAAATCGCGAAAATCAGCTACTTTCCGACCCGTTAACTGTGATGATCCTTTAAGGGGCTATACTAGTGTGACACTTTAAAAAAATCGATTTTTTTGCCTGTTTCGACAGTTTATACTTTCAAAAATATCATTATCATTTATATCAATATCATTTTATCTTGCAAAAATCGATAGTTAAATCTTTAAACGCGTTTTTTCTCGAAATGAGATTTTTCAAATTTGCTGACATTGTAACTCAAGGAGCAATTATCCGATTGACTTGAAATTGAGTACTCTTGAATATATTTACCCTACAATGACGTAGGATATTTTTAATTGGATGAAAATTGACGATTTGGCATTGAAAAAAACGACCATTTTTAGGCAAGAAAACAGACTTTTTTTCATAACTACGCCATTTTGTTAGATTTTGATATTTTTCGAAAATCCTACGTCATTGTACAGGAAATACCTTCCAGTTTAACGAAATTTTTTCCGTTTTCGGTTTCAGCTACTTAATCGGCCGGAATCATGTCAGCAGTGGAGGAACTTTTATTTCGGGCGCCAGCGAAGGCAGCGCACAAGTCGCTTGGATCTCAATATTTTTATATGAAAAAATTATGTAATATAGGTCAAACATAGCCAAATATATTCTTAATTTTCCGAAACATTTAATTCAGTACTTTTCTTGCAAAAAATTCCCGAAAATCACCCAAATTTTCAGCGTTCACACTGGTATAGCCGCTTAAGGGGTTACGTGAGTTTGGAAATTTAAAAAGGTCAAGGCAGGAACAAGAGGATGCCCTGGACATCGCAGCTACAGCAGGATCTTTGCTTCATAGAGCTGGAATTGACGACTCCATGTAAGTTTTGAAAAAATTCTTCGTTTTATTTCTATTAAAAACGTTAATCGCATTTTTCTCAAAACACTATTTTTTATCTCGTTGGACACAATTTTTTTAAACTTATGCACGCCGATCTCATTAAAATTTTGCACACGTCTTCAAAATAGCATTGATTAGTGATTGAACGAAGGTTTTTTTTTCAATACAACTAATTTTACAATGCTATACGTAGTGTAAATTTGTACCAAAAATTGAACTATTTTGCATACGAGTCTGCCTCTCTCTCTCTCCTCTCTCTCATCTCTCTCTCTCTCTCTCTCTCTCTCTCATCTCTCTCTCTCTCTCTCTCTCTCTCTCTCTCTCTCTCTCTCTCTCTCTCTCTCTCTCTCTCTCTCTCTCATCTCTCTCACTCTCTCTCTCTCTCTCTCTCTCCTCTCTCTCTCTCTCTCTCTCTCTCTCTCTCTATCTCTCTCTCTCCTCGTCTCTCTCTCTCTCTCTCTCTCCCACCTTTTTTAGGGGTCTCCGGAAACCAG